>JARJEC010156065.1:0-36744 GCA_030264575.1 Tachinus sp. AB-2021 | reverse complement strand
AACATGCAACGCACAGTTCACTTTTGCAAGTTTATGCTAGCCTAAAAAGAACTGAAAACAATCCCTAGGCAAAAACTACTGGACTTCATAGAAGAGACAGAACTGCTAAATGTGTAAGATGTCAAAGGTGCACAATAGGAACATTAGGACCATAGTGCAGGGACGCTTGACGAACCACCTCAGGAGGAAAAAAGAGTTAATAGAATTAATAGTGGAGTCAAGATATAATTTCTTAATAAGAACTGTTTCTTCAGTTGCTAGATTATTTTTGTCGCCCTTTGGGCCAATCCGCCCATGTCTACGAATTATGTACCAATATACTTCCCACATAACACTGTTACGTTTTGAAACGTAAACTATGAAATATTAAACGTTTCATGAAACGTTTTATTTAAGTGGTTTGTTACGTTTTATTTGCGTAAAATGTGCACCAATGAAACATAAAATGCAACATAAAATGCAACATAAAATTTTACGTAAATACGATACATTACATTTACGTTTTAAAATTTGCGTAATAAAATGGCACTTGTTATTTTATAAATGGAACAACATTTTAGGTATGGTAAAGTGAGGTTAGCTAAGAAAATCTAATATTAGTTCTAAATGGAAAGCACCTATTGACACTGAAAATTAGGTCACTGGCCTGTACCCCTGTATGGGGTACAGGGTCGTGTCTCAAAAAGTTGTCGCGTTGTAAAATATAACTTACCGCATTTCAATGTAAATTCATTTGCATTTAGCATTAAATACATTTTTTCTGGAGGCAGCAACATGAAAAAAGACAAACAAAAATTATTGTCAATCCGCTATCCATTTTTTTCTTGCTTTTGTTTCGTTCCACAGCATAGCCATAGCCACAGTAAATGATATATTTTTTCAACAAATCTATGTTTGCTAGAATACTGTTCTTTACTTTACAATTAATTTTATATACAGACTGAGCCAAAGCGAAGCTTGGCCAGATTTAGCTAGTATTATAATAAAATTAAAGGTTTTACTTCTACTCCATGCATACTCACAATTTTTTTAATTTTTGTTCTAGCACAAAGAATTCCAAAGTTATTTTAAAATTTAAAAATCCAAAAAGTTAAGCCTATGTAAAGTTTAAAAATAGCATTTAACCCACATTGTAGCTAGAAAATAACAAAGTTATATACCCATACGAGGTAGAATATTTTCACTCCACCTTCTTCTTGCAGTTCTTTATCCATTCCTGATGAAGATAATCATTTGGGTAACAATTACTATATATACAGCTGTTCAGAAAAGTTTAGTGGTAGTCATAACAAACCAGGTTTCTAAATTCTTCGGCTACGATATTCTACTTCTTTCTGGGACTGTTCTTTGCAATAGATGAAATCTGTTTTCATTTTTTGTAAAGTGGGTCAGATTATAAGAGTTTTCTACATTTTATTGTGTTAAGTATCTCCGTCTGGATTCTGTGCAGGATTTCAACTTTTGTTATGTAAAACTATCAACATTCTGCAATACAACCATATCTTAAATGCTTCCAGTTTTTTACTTATTATAAAATCTCATTTGGTTGAAAGTCCTCACTTTTTTGATACGATATCTTTATTTCTTGTGAATGATCCCACTAATCATTAATAGTAAAGTATTTGCTTACCGGTTGAATTGGCTTTTGGTCAGGTCTCAACAAGTGATTTTTTTACGATCATAAATTTGGTCTATTTGTGTATATTGAAGACATCTTTTGCTACTTTCTGTTATAGTATTCATATGTTGTAATTTCTCTAAGCTGTCAGTAACCATAACAGTATCGTGTCAGCAAACTGAAAGTTTTTAATTATTTTAACATTTGGGGATATACTATCAAAGGTTCTCCAAAGATGTTGATCACCCAGTATGTAATATTAATTAAAGCCTAGAATATTTTGTTACTTTACAATATGGATGGTTCTGATGCATTAATTGTTATTGTTAAATTATAATAAATAATTATTAAGTAGACCAAAGATGTTCTAAAAAAACCATGAACTATTTTTAACCTAGAGCTAAATTATAATTAATTCAAGGAATTTTGCTGACAAGACCACATAGAATTTGTAATCTAAATCAATATTTAAATAAAATCAACTATATTATTATAATATAATTTATTTTAAATGTTTATTTGCATAATATTACAATTATTCTACTCTACAGCATATATATTTATTTAAATTAAAAAAAACATGTTTAATTTTGATAAAAATCGAATGTACAGAGTACAAAATTGATTAATTTATGTTGTATTATTAAGAAGAGTATGTTATTATTAAAGTACAAATGATAAATACAATAACATCTTTGTTAAAGGCAGATTACTTTTCCTCGCACCACTCATTTTCCTTCCGTACTTGTTCCTCCTCGGTAGCGGTAAAATCATTTTTAATATTGAATGTCTTGCGTATTTCCTCTGGGGTTTTTCCCTTAATCATATTAGCTACAGTTTTGCAGGTGACATCAAGAAGACCCTTAATATCCAAGTAGTTAGCTGCTAGAATTAACTCAAAGAGAGTTCCTTGATCAACTTTCAAAAAATCGGCATCCCAAGAAGAGATATCATCTGTACGTTTCTCTTTGTTTTCGTCATCTTCTGGTGGTGGTGGATCGTCTTTATGGTAAGTTGCCCACTGTATAACCTTCTTCAAAATGGCTGAGTTTACATTTGGCAATGGGACAGGTTCGTCATCGTCTTCATCCATGCCAAGATCCTCCAACATGGTTTTTATGGTGACAGAGCATTTTGCAATCTCAACATCCACATCAAACGTTTCCCCATCAGAGGATTGCAATTTAATAACCGGCATCTGTAAAAAATAAATTTCATTAGTTACAGTGGCAAAATTGTAAAAGAATATAAAATGCTATTTATAAGATGAAATAAATATTTTTGTTATTGGCAACTTTAGCTGTAATTTGTATGTACATTCTGTTTATTGTTAATTTGAAAGTAAACTGTATTTCACTTACCTTCGAATAATAAATTTAATGGAAAATATCTGAATATGTTCAACTCAAGAAAGTATATTTATGTCAATAAACACAACACAATGGCGGCTTGATCATTGAATTCATTGGATCAAAAAGAACAATGGCGCATGCGCTCAAAATTGTGGAAATGTCAGACGGGTGAGAGTTTAGTAAGCCAGTTAGCTTGGTATGGAGGGGAAACTTTCCCCACAACTCTACACTCTACACTCACACGAATGGGAAGCGCATGCGATTGCGACATATAAAAATATTTTTATATGTATGGCTTTGTTGTCATTTATGATTTTATGTAAATAATAAGATCTCAAAAAAATTGTTACATGAGGGGATTATTATATGAGTTCTATATCAATAATACGAATAAAGCAGTTAATTGGTGTTATTGGTTCTTACAATTTCAAACATGTTACCTATCTTTTGTATTTTTTTATTATTTATTAGTAACTTTTATAATATCTAATTAATTATGTTTATTGTAGTATTTTTAGGTTATGTACAAAATAATAAAATACAAAAAAATCATATTCATAGCAGACTTTTAATTCAAATGAAATTAAAGTTACAGAATTAAGAAGTTATTCTCAATGTGTATTACAATACGTAAGTTCATATTGAAAATATTTGTAAAAAGCACAATAAAATTTCTTATCTAATTTGCTTATTAAATTTTTTTTAAATTCATACGTGTTTCATCTGAAACCTCTCTTATATTCGTAATTATCTGCCATAAGAGATCTGTTAAATTTCTACAGTCTTATTTTCCTCACCACCTTAAAAACCCTGCGATAATTAAAAATAATTGTGATCCGACAGCGTATTAACTCATTGATTGGAGCAATTAAAGGCTTGTAAGTTTTATTTAAAATTTCGTCGTCATCCGCTTGCTTCAATTTAAGAGCCAATACATTCTTGAAAATTGCACGATTTACAGTTATCACTCGCTTATCAACATTTTGCTTCCCCATATCAAAAAACTTTTTTATATTATATCTCTTCTTCTAATAGCGAACGCTTTTATACTATATACAGAGCGCTTCTTTATAATACCGGTCGCTATAATAATATAGTGCGATACCGGTTGCTATATTGCTATACCGGTCGCTATACCGCTATACCGATCGGTATACCGCTATACCGGTTGGTATATCGCTATACCGGTTCCTATATTGGTCGTTATACCGCTATTCCGGTAGCTATACTGGTCGCTATATCGCTATATTGGTGGTGGCTATATCACAGTAATATATTTTTATAATGCTCAACTTAGGTAGGTGCAGTGTTGGTAGCAATATAAAGACTATATCCCTCTAACGCATGTGCTATACTGATTACGGTATTGATATGTTTAGTATTATAAACTCGTCGAGTCATTTGCGATATCTGCCGGCATCAAAATTCTTGTCAATCACAATGAAGACATACTTTTCTTTCCAACATTCTGCAGATAGAACTTTAAATTTATTAAATAATAATAAAATAATTTATTATCACGAATCAAATGCTTGGAAATGCGGGTGCGGGTGTACGTCTGACAAAAATAAAATGAACCCTTGTGCCGGCCCTTACTAAAATATTCTTGTATGTTTTGTTGATTATTTACATCATCAAAATTAAATATAGAATTAGTTTTAGCATCTTCGGGATTTAATATTTCCGCACTCTCTCGAAACGGATAGTATCCAAACTCAGCTACAGAATTTAAAACTTTTTCCAAGTCTTTATATTTCGGTTGATATAGGGATTTCGAGTACACATAAACGTTTTCAAATTTTAATCCGTTTTCATGGAACAGCATCGAAAATAAAACGTTAGTTTTGCCGCAATTTGAGGGTCCACAAATCAGACCTCTTACAGAATTCGGAATTAATTGGCCATGTTTTTCAGATTGTCCAGTCTTATCCCCCACGACCGAGTCTAAATTTTCAATAGGTAGAGTAACTTTCTGTTTGACGGTTTTCATTATACTAACAAAGAGGTTAATCAGTATTAAATATATACACGCATTATTGATCAAATAAAATCATTAAGTATCATCAATAGTGCAATAGAGTTTCTTAAGTTGCCTGTCGAGTTCCACATACCCTGATATAAATAATGCGGCTCAGGTACCAAGTTGAAGAAACGCTTGACTAGAGGATATATTGGTATAATCGAATTGGATGAAGCCTGTAAGCAGCACGATATTGCCTATTCAAATTCATCTGAGTTACAGGATCGTCATCGAGCAGATAAAATTTTAGAAAAAACTGCTTGGAGAAGAATTAAATCTAAGAACTCTTCGTTAGGTGANAGAGGATCGTCATCGAGCAGATAAAATTTTAGGAAAAACTGCTTGGAGAAGAATTAAATCTAAGAACTCTTCGTTAGGTGAAAAAGCAAGCGCTCTGGCTGTAACTGGAATTATGAAAGCTAAACGGAAATTAGGAATGGGTGTTAAAACTGTAGCTCTTCGTGCAGGTGTGGTAAATAAAGCAAAAAAGGCGTTGAAACCGTTAGCGAAAAAACTTAAAATAGAAGATGTTATACGGGAAGGCGCAAAAATCGCTTTGATAGCTGCCAAGGACGCTGTTAGAAAAACGGGCGGTCGCAATAAAGTTCGCTAACCAAGAGTGTTGCCTATTCCAAAAGAAGAGGGATTTCTGCCGCTAATACCTCTCCTTGTCGGATTAAGCGCCCTAGGTTCGATTGCCGGTGGTACAAGCGCTATCATATACGGTCCGTAAAATCTACTAAAGAGTCTCAGAAGAAAATGGAAATATGCGAGCAACACAATAAAACGATGGAAGCCATAGCCCTTGAAAAAAGGGTAGCTGTTTATATTTGAAACCGTATAGAAAAGAATTGGACCTATATTTGAAAAAATCAGAAAACTGTTAGATTTGCTGCCCGATCGGCCGCTCACTGATTTAGACTTGAAAAAGTATACAAAACATATTAAAACATTTAGAAGAGTGTTTATACGAGATCAGGTACCGCATCATCCTCATTATAGAGTCTGGCATAATAAATGTAGATGAACCAGCAGGACCCGGTACTCATTGGGTGGCGTACATAAAAAACGGCAGACTCGTGCAATACTTTGACAGTTTTGGAAATTTGGAAGTCCTCCCCTGGAAGTTGTAAAATATTTCAAGACATGCGAGATAAATTATGATCACAATCAATATCACAAATTTAACAAAAAGATGTTGAACATATTTCATATTAGTCATGTCTCAAACTTTCACTTTGCAGGGTGACGGTAGCAAACTATCTGTCAACTATTATCTTCCAATAGAGCTAGATCATCATCAAGAATATTGTATTGGGCTCATAGGTTTTCGCACATATAATTCCATACCGAATATTGCAGAAGAAATGAACAACAAATTCATTTTTGACGCTAATAATTCGATCTCGCTTTCAACTAGAGCATACGAAATTCGAGACATTGAACTGTATCTGCAGTGCAAGATAATAGCGACGTTAAATTTAGACGAATCGGAAGCGGAGAATATGTTGTCTTTAAAACCTAATTATATATATTTTGAGGTTTTCCGAAAAAGAAATTTTAAAAGCTGAAATTATTCACAAGTTCGATTTATTAGTGCTGAATACACACCGCTCACCGGTTTAGTGCAAACATTGATTTAAAATGCAAGTTACATTGGATAATACAATTCGAGTGCAATTTGTGAGTCTCGATTTTGAAGAAAGAAGTGGATGCAGGGTGCACTAGATCGAGAAAGAGTCCGCAGACCTGTCGTAGAATTGGAAGAAATTTGATGTACCGTTCTAATCAAAAGGAGATTACTCGCAACCTTGGACATTCAAGGGTTTATGATCAATGGCCACTTTAACCCCAAAGAATTGGTTTTCACCATTAACGGTTTGGCAATCCATCATTACCACTTCAAAGCACCGAAACCGTTTGTCCGCTTGACTGAAGAAGAAAAGAAGCGATGGCTTGAAAAAATCATCATTGCTTACTGTATAATTCGGGAGAGACTAAACTTGAGGAAATTAATGAGATTCTTGCCTTAATTCTTCTAAATCACCGAATCTACGTTAAAGGTCATCAAAAATCAAAATTACTGGAAACTTTGATGCAGGACCACGAAGTCATCAATTTAGAAAATGGGTGCGGATGCCCAAACTTTGCGAAGTGCCACGTTTCAACCTGTTTCCTACATAAAAAGACTATTGTATTTGTGCTAAGAATAATTGTTTATTATTATATAAATATTGTAATCTAGATTAAGTTGTTTGTAATAAATTATTTTTAAAACTTTAATCACGTATTTTCTTTTTAATGTAAATTCAACCCATTCTGTATCGAAATAACCCAAAGCTAATATAAGTATGTAAATCTCAAAATATCAGTTAGTTTAAAAATCGTCGATAAGTTTGGACGGTATTCGCAAAATTTCGATTTGTGGAACGTTATGCAAAAAGAGATCTTGCCGGGGTAGGGATTAATTTATCGACCGATGGAAATTTTGATATTTCTCACGTACGTTTGGAAAATGTAAACAAGCCCATCGATGATAACGATGCCGCTACTAAACAATACATCGATAGCATTTCCAACGACCTCGACTTAAAAATTACTAATATTTTAGAAAAATCTAAAGAAGATAAACATTTTATAACTGCTCTTTTAAAGAATTTAAGCGACAAAATTAATTCCGATCTAACCGTATTAATACAAAAAAATAACGATCTAGATAGTAAAATTCAATTATACATTAATGCTATTCCCGCTATGATCGAATCAAATTTGTTGCCAATTAAGAATGAGCAACAGGAACTGAAACAATATTGTAATGATAAGATTATGAAGTACTGGCATAAAATCGAAGCGAATACGAATATTATTAGTAATACACGTTCAGAGAACAAATTGAATGTCACTCACAGTATTAAGGCATTTGATAACAGCCTGGCGGCAACATACGGCAGTGTAAAGATTCTTAACATTTACGATAACATCAGCACCATTAATGACAAGATCGACAAACTACAAGATAAAATAAACTAAAAATCGACTCATCAAGGCGTTAAAATATAAAAGTACATATGAAAATAAAACATAAACAGTTAGTTACGAATAATGGTGATAACAACATCGCCCGTCAAGCAAAAGAAAGCTCATTTTGGAATGTTAACAACATTATTCGTGATTATGATCTGCAAAAGCAATTGTGTAGGAAACTCAAGGGAATGCAGTTACGGTGAATTCAGTGAAGTCGAGAAAAACTTGATTGAGAAAATTGATAAGGCTTTAGACTTGCATCATCGGAAGAAGTTAATCGGGGAATACGTTAAAAATGGTAATATTTACCATAGAAATATTTACGTTCCTTATATGCGCTAGATGTCGAACGATTGTAGGACTTCCTGCCTGAAAAGTGTAAGACTGATTTATATTTCCTAAGAAGACTTCCCCGCCATAAGCACTACAACGTTTCGACAGATCGGACACATATTGACGGACCTCCTCTGCCCACAGAGAACTGTTAAAGGTGTAGACAAGTGTACTAAAAATAAATATCACCTACATATTGCTAACCGCCCTGCTCAACGGAACCTTGTTCATCACCAAATCCACCGCCGTCAATAAAGCAGACAAATATTTGTTTGTACATGATTATAAAATGATGACTCTGGACAATACCACACACCCGAGAACATTTAAAATCAAAGCAAATGAGATCCCTGGTTACGGCGATCTGATGATTACATCGTTTATGTTCTTGGATACAAATCGCCGCATTATAAATACGTTAAAACAATTGATTATTGTTAATGTTGCAAACAATGATAAATTAGTAATTTTGATTGTAGAAATAATTATGTTTATTAAATGTACACTTATTTTTTCTTATGTTCTATATAAATTGTATAAAAGATATGTTTACAAGAATTAAATAAAAACATATGATATAATAGTATTTTATTGAATAATATAAATTTTCAAGTTGTTGCTGTTGCATCTCACAATTCCGTGACCGCGCCGCCGCGACAGCAACCAAAAAGGGTTTTTCTTATGCTTATCGCTTGCGAGCAGGTAAAGTGCGAGTTTTTATTACCATGATAGCCCTTTGCAACACGGAAGTCGCACTTCCGGTCGCCATTTTTATTCTAGGAAAAGATAACAACTTCCTGTCGCCATCTTGGATTAATTTTTCATTCTCCTTGTATACATAATGTCTTCCCCAACATTCTGTATATTACCAGCACTCAGCCGCCATCTTGAATTTATCCCAAATAATTCTATGGATGACGTCTGCTGATGTGTAAAAAAATTAAAATTCTACATCCCACTCTTTCCGATTTTCATACGTCACTTCCTGGTTCCCACCCTCATTCGCCCCATCACCGACTTCCATTGAGTTGCTTTTGGCGCTACCTAGTCAAGAACCGTTGAACTGCTAAATGGGTTTTAATTTATCATAATTTGCAATAATTTCAAAACTACAAACACAACTTTTAAACCACTTATTTGTTTGTCTTGAATTTGGGTATGGTGTTTCTATACAACATTTGTTATGGCTTATCATCAATTTCATCACTTTTTAATAATTAGATCATAATTAACTAAAAAAAATTAAATAAAAGATATTTTTTAAAATCATAAGCCGTTGCAAATAGTGCTTTCTATACATTCCCGCAAAAAAAATTAACTTTTTCTTAAAGTGTTCAAGATTGACTCGTAGTTTTCAATGAACCTAGATTTTTCCCTTCTTAAATAGAGACGGCTGTGGATTTAACATTTTATTGGCATCTTATGGGCCTTTCACACGTACATACTTACTTAAGCCTTGTATGTACAAACCCGTTTGTATACCGAAGCCCGTCTCTGTGAACGAGAAAACTGTATATCGTGCAGTCCTATGAACGCGGTTTGTGGACTGTTGAAAAAACTGCGCAAACTAAATTTGCACGGTATTGATTGTATCGTGGATAGGGCTCAAGCCGGCCTACAATTTCGTGAGTTGCGAGCAATGTTGCCAGTGTTGTAAATATTTCCCCAATTCTGAGAACTTTTTTGTGATAGTTAATTGTCATTTTATCATCATTATTTACGAATAAATTAATTGATACTGCAGCAGCTAAGCAGGGTTTGCAGTATTGGCAATATATTGCAAAATTGACTATGTAAAAAGCAATATTGGTATGAAAATTTTGATTTTGCGATGAGCTCATATTTGGACAATCAAAACTTTTAAGGCTTTTAAAAAAAAATTTAAATATTTCTACTCGATAAACAAATAAAATATTATATAATTATATTATAATTTGCTGCCAAAAATATTTGAAGAACAAGGTTCAGGGTATATTATTGCAGTAATAAAAATAAAATAGGAATTATTTCCTTCAACAAGAACGAATTATCGAGATCGGAACAACATAAATCTGGGCCGCAATATTTATATTATTTGTTGTCACAATCATCAAGCACGTATCTATAAGAATAAATTTGAATTTATCGCTAAAAGTCTACTTGCAATTTGGGCGATCTGTTAGTGTTTCTGGAAAACAACAATTTAGCGCAAAATACTGGCAACCCCGTCGATAAGTACGTGTAAGCCAAAAGAATGTGACTGAACTGTAGCTCGCGCAGGCACATCTGAATCATGTGAATATGGCACATATACGGTATAAATCGCTCAAATTATACCGTGCAGTTAAATCTCTGTCGTGTGGAAGGCCCTTTATATTATCTAATATGCCAAAATAAATGTAATCATTATCATCATTATGTTTAATTTCCAACTATGTTTAAGGTTAGTATTTCCCCTTTTCTCCGTAAAAATACTGCAAAATTACACTTTTAATTTAGCCTTTTTCTGAAATTTAATCTTCTTGCAAAAAATCACATAGCTACTCTATTGTACATTTTTCAAGCTGCTCCTTACTTTTTTTTTAATATCTTTACAACGGCCCTAACGAATTAATGAATGATCAATTATAACATATTTTAATAAAATTATTCATTAATTAATTCAATTCCGCCGTTATTTCATTATATAAAAACAAAATGAGTCAAATATTTGAATAAATACTTAAATATTTTGTAATAGATACGTTAAAAGATGTACGGGAACGGCTTGAAGAACACACAATAAAGTAGCTGTATGATTTTTTGCAAGAAAATTCTGCAAAAAATAAAGCATCTAGAGCAAAGTGATAAGTGCGATTTTTCAGTATGTTTACAGCGAATAAATTGGTCTTAAATAACGTTTATAATAACAATTTTTTAATTTTTAATTTTATTATAATTTGTGCGTTTATTTTAGTTTACATAGCGTACGTAAATATCTGGGCAAAATTAGTCTTTTGCTATACTTGCCCATTTATTTGCAAATGTTTTTAACTTTATAAATTAAATTAAATTTTAACATTATATAAGATTCAAATTTACCGCCACACACAAATTTTAATCTAGTTAAGATTCTATCATCAGATAGAGCTATCGTGGTATCAGCTAATGCAATGAAATTATCTTTCTATTCACACCAGTGCAATGTTTATATTAAATTAAAATGAATAAATCTTTAAAAATTAATTCTCTTGCTTTTAAGTCATATTATAATATAAAACATTCATATGATAATATTATCATATAATATTATTGATACCTTCTTTGTAATATTTACTATATTTTATGTGATAATAATTTTAGGTATAATTAATTATTACATTGAATTGACTACTACTGAACAATATTATAACCTGAGAACACATTTTTCTTTGATATTATTCTAAACTTAATCACAAACCCCTGGGTACACATACATCAATAAAGTTCAAAGTAATAAATATTATAAGAAAAGTTGTGACTGTGCAAGGAACCCACAGTAGAAATAAAACCTTTAATTTTATTATAATATAATTATACTAAAAATGAAAAGTCAACGTCAGTATCTTAGTTTTTATTTATGCACAGGCATTATGGGAATGCACGCTTCCCCAGTCCAACTAATTCTCATTCGTCACACCCGTTCACGTTTTATTTCTCCGCATGTTCGGACTCACAGTTCAATATAAAAGTTTTGTTAAAAAAAACTGAATAATATAACATCCACAGCGATGAAAAACATTGAATTGATCGGTATATATAATTTATTAATAATTCCACTTAAATATTGTGTAACGGTAAAAATTGAATAAACCAACACTATTATTACTTTATTATTTATATCGTTAAATTATAAAAATGTTTGTACATTGGGTTGCCTAACGTAAAATCACGTTTGGTAAATAAATCATCCCGTTTCTATTTTCTTTCTTCCCTTTCATATAGAGACAAATATTATTTCATGGACACCGTTCCTCAAGGATCGTAACTCGAGGCGTTTGAGAATAGAACATACAGAAAAATTCAATATTTTATTGCATTATTGGTTCTTTTTGTTTGGTTAATTATTTAAATACATATATTTGGTTAATTATTTAAATAAATATTTATGCTCACATAAATCTAGTACAAACAGTTTGTTTAGTGTAACAAGGTCTTTACATTCATACTGTTTTGCTCAAATTGGCATCTGTCAATAGGTTAGAAAATATAAAAACTCACTTTTACAACAAACAATTTTAGATAATCATATATCTAGATCTAAAATGTTTGTGCTAGATTTATGTGAGCATGATTATTGGGCACAAATATAATTAGAAATACGTTCTTTATATTTTCTTTTATGTACAAGAAATGTAATTTATAATACTCTTTAATTTTCAAATTACTATGAATCTTTTTTTCTCTTAATGTAGTTTTCTCTAATGAAGTAAATTAAAATTGGTTAATTGGTACCGAAGTTTGATTTGTTTATGATAATTTTAACATTTACCTTCAATTTCAAATCATTCATTACATATAAACTTCCGTGGTTGAGTTATTTACAGTTACGGTTGAAAGGCCACACTCTGAACTACAAATAAAACCATGATAATTTAATGAAGGTAATAGATTATGTTATTCTATCTCTTGATTTAGATAAAGAGAAAAAGAATCGTCACATTTTTGGCAGAATTAGTATTATATAATTATAGTCATAAACTTTAAAAAAATTAAAAGTTTTAAATAAGAAGCCGATTTTTAAAATTCAATTTTTGTCGATAGGTTGGAAATTAAATAAGGGGTTGGAAATCATATAGTCAATAGTTTTGTAGTATTAGTACATTGTTAGTATTTTGTGCTTTTTGGTGTGTAATGTGTATATGTGTATGTTGAACAATTTTCTCTAACATTCAGCATGGCACAATAATCCCGTTTATAATTTCAATATGGTCGATTGGCTCAAGATGAGCTAGAATATGAATAGAATTTGAGAGGTTTTAGCGAAGTTGGAAATTGTGATGAAAATGAAAATGTTTGAGAAATTTAATAAAGTTGGAAACAAGTGGTCATTACCAAAGTTAAAAACGACTAATTGAAAAATTAAAAATTAAAAATTTGAAATGTTGAAGTTGTTTATTTTTTAATTAAATTGTTTTCTTATTATAAAGAAAATTAACTAAGTAATAAATAAATCAGATATAATTTTATTAGATTACAGTGTTATATTATTGCTATCGGTGCGGAAGTGAAAGGAGTATAATGCTAGTTGTCTTTGTTTGGTCTCGAGGATATACGCACGACACGCAAGGGCGGGCCGGCACAAATTACGTTGAAATATTATGTTATGTGCAAGAATAATTTGATTGTTGTTCATTTCCAAACTATTGTATTTATCATAAAACAATTCAAAGAAAATATGATAATACGTAGCAAATCTTTGCGAAACCTTTTTATTAAGGTATTAACGACGAAAATTACGAAATTATTAATAAATAAAATTTTAAACAAATAAAATAAGAATATTGTATTTGTTGTATTTTATTATCCATGAAGTCGGTGAACTTTTTTGAAATTGTTTCAAAGTAAAACTTTAATTCTCTAATTATGTTTCGCTACACAGTCAGGGAGAATATACAAATAAATATATGTAATTGTGTAACTATAACATTGACAATTATTTAATTTATAACAATAAATGTTAAATTTAATGGTCTAAATAATTAAAAGTGGGGAATTATTTAAATCATTTAACAGAATATTTAGATTGTTATAATAAAATTATTAATTTATGTTAATTCAAATAAATTAATAATAACTATACTACAACTGCAATTAAAAATTTTCTTGTTTTATTTTATAGAATTTTTGTATATTCAATTTTATTGTTTCATGTTTGTAATAAATTTTTATTTTATGCTTGATTATTTTTATATTTGATACATTTTCAGACCGGTTTCGATCATTTTGATCGTTCTAAAAATGTATCAAATATAAAAATAAAAACCATAAAATAAAAATTGAATTTATTTAATTTATAACAATAAAAATTAATTAATTATATTTTATTAAATTAAAGCATTATTTGATTTTAATTTTTATCTTTGAAATTACGCCCACGTTCATGATTTCTCTATTTAATAATATTAATAAACATTGTATAAATAAAATCAACTGTATCATAGCTTCAAGTCTTCAAAACCATCTGCGATATAATTCTCAATGTTGAAAAAAGATTTTTTAACAAATATAATTTGAATTCACAACTTTGAGTGTTGCGTTCGAGGACTTGACCGTAAGTCAATGTTTTTATGAACATGTATGCAATGTGAGTATCTTCAGAGCAGAAAAATACTCTTTACAGTCATCCTTGTAGCCTATGTAGCCGGTATGTGCTCTAACAGCTCGTCGCTGAAGACTAAATATATTATTTGTAATACTAGAATGGCCCCAGACTAGTATACAATATTGCATGTGTTACTGAAATGTGGCATAATATACAGATAAAAGAGGAACTTTGGGTAAGCAATTGCTAAGATTTCTCAGACTACTTCTACATACCAACATATAGATTAATAAATTTAACTTTTACTTTTTTATTAATGACATTTCTAAAACAAAAAGGTTTGACTTATTGATCTGGCTATCCATTATTATTTCCAATTGTGTAAATACGATCTAGTTCAAATTTGAAATTAGTCACTAACAAAGGTAGTATTAATTTATCTACAAATTATTGACTGAAAAATAAATAAATAAATTGCCATGTTTACATTCCACACAAGAGGTACTTGTCCGATTTGTTGCCTTTTGAATGGAGACTCGCCATCATGAATTCATAATTATTTTTCAAATGCATTTATTATATTAATAATAAATGTATTTGCAAATGATTATTTAATGAAAACTCTACATAAGCATCATGTAAAACATTAATTTGTCAAACAGCTAGTGGATACTTTGGTATATTTTTAAGGTACTGTAACCACACATTTAATGTTTCCTGGGTGCCATCTATAGGGAGAAGGTCCATGCAGCTCTTGGGTTGGTAATTCTACCAGATCTTTTTCCTGCTTCCCCTTGGCGAGATCATGGGTATCTTGGGTAAAAATATTCTTTTCTGCTTCATCCTTCCTGACAGTAACTTGACCCGTTATATTAACGACAGGTTAGCAATTTATGCCTAAAGGTGCCGATGAGATCCTTAATTCAAGGGTAGACGTTTTCCTGCATAGTTGCCAAGATCAGTTGTTAAATAGTGGTTAATAACATATAAATACTTACCGAAGATATCCGATTCCATCGATGGTGTTTATATGAATAAAAACTTATTCCGAATTTGCGTTGGTGTTTATATTACTTCCAGGATTGTCAACGAACCATCACACTTTTCCCCACGAGCTTGCTTTGTGACAGTACACCAGCTGTATTATGACTAATCACATTTTAACAGTATACATTATTCACTGTGGCGATTGCAGCTAAGGTACAATGGTTTCAAAAATGTCTCTAAGTATGAAAATCACTATTATTCATTTAGCTCCTGTAAATAAGCCATAGTAGATACCAAAGCAATTCCATCCTTCGGGTAATTTGTTGCTCAATCAACTCGAAGGAGATGAGATATTTTATAATATAAGTCCAATACAACATTCAGCGGCAACTGCTATTTCAAACCAATGGAAAATTAAGTGACAATAATTGACAAATAAATTTGTTAATTTGTAATTTATAAAACTGAAAATTAGGAATGTATAATGCACATAATAAACATTTTTTTTCTATTTTCATAATTTTCTTAAGCGTCTAATATTTGTTTGGGATCTTATAACCCCATAATTTTAATTATGTATGTATGTATGTATATAGATATATGGCATCAAATTGTAGACAACAATAAAATAGGCAAATATGGGATAATTAAAAGTCAATAAATCATATGTCAATAATAATTGGTATCAAAATATATACAGGGTGTTTTAAAAAACCCACATGTTAAAACCTGTTATTTATAAAAACAATGCTAAAAAAATGCAAGTAAATAGCATTTTATCATTTATTAAGCAAAAAAATTTAATAAAATACCAATTCCGAATTAACAGAAAGTAATTATTGAGTTTATTTTGCAATAAAATTTACCGTATAATTTATACCAATTTCTATAAAGTATGTAACGAACATTACAAAAACATAATTATGTATAATTTCGTTGCATATATTTACGTAAAGACATGACGGCAGTAAATTATTATGATCAACATTAAATAAATTAATATATATGGTTTGCCACCAAAAAGTGTATAATAGTGAAGTTTGTGACAAATCAATTTGAATTTCGGAAATGTTCGTGTATTTACGTAAAAACATGATCACGCTCATTATGTCGATTACTGTGAAAGACGCAATCAATATTACATGAATTATTGTGTATATTTGGTTACATATTTTAATCGAGTGTAATTTTTTTAAATTTACATATATTATGAAAACAAACTATGAGCAAATTACAAATATTATTCATAGGGTTCGTACGCAAACGTCACATTTAAAATGACCTTTTTCAAAATTTTAAATTGCAATTTTTTTATCTTCAATGTTAAATTCGAACGTATTCCTTCGTAGTAAGTAAATTTCATGACAAACAAACTTTACTTCTTAAAACGAAACGGTAAAAGCTTGCTAAACAAATTTGACTTTATTAACCAAATTCACGATAAAAGCGTAGTAATGTCATCCTGTTAGTGGTTGTCGGGCAATTTGTTTTCATTTACAAAGATAATTTTAAAATAAGGTTAGGTTAGGTGAAGGTCAGGTCAGGTCAGGTTAGGTCACGTCAGGTCAGGTTATGTTAGTTAAAATCTTCTGGTAAGAGGTTGCCGAGCGTTTATTTTTCAGTTTTTAATATACAAAAATAATGGTCGGGTCAGGTTGTGTTAGTTGAAGTCATCTAGTTAGAGGTTACCAAGCGATTTTATTTAGTTTTTAATTTACAAAAATAATTAAATATAAGGTTAGGTCAGGTCGGGTTGTATTAGTTAAAGTCATTTGGTTAGGGATTGCCAAGCGTTTTTTTTTTAGTTTTTAATTTACAAAAATAATTTAAAATAAGGTTAGGTTAAGTTAAGGTTAGGTCAGGTCAGGTTGTGTTAGTTAAAGTAATTTGGTTAGTAGTTGCCAAGCGGTTTTTGTTTGTTTTTAATTTACAATAATAATTTAAAATAAAGTCAGGTCAGGTTGTGTTAGTTGAAGTCATCCGGTTAGGGGTTCCCGAGCGACTTTAGTTTTTAATTTACAAAAATAATTTGAAATAAGGTTAGGTTAGGTAAAGATTAAGTTGGGTCAGGTCAGGTTGTTAGTTAAAGTCATCTGGTTAGTGGTTGCCAAGCGATTTTTTTTCTAGTTTTTAATTTACAAAATAATTTAAAACAAGATTAGGTTAGGTTAGGTTAAGGTCAGATTTTGTTCGATCAGCTTAGGTGAGGTTAAATTAGAGTACATTACGGTAAGAGCCAGGCTCGACGTCAGTTCAGAGTTAAAGATAATAAAATCATTTAAACTTTCTCACCAAAAATGCGTGCATTGTGATCAAGATCAATCTATATCAAAGTTTCTTACAAATGAATTTCAATTTTTTAAACGTTTGTCGTGTATTTACGTAAAAATTCAAATAGAGTGAATGATTAGTTATTGAATTTATAAAATAAACAACATAAATGACAATGATAATTGTCATTTGTATACTTTATAAAATATTTATGTGAAAATAATTAAACGATTTAAAAGTTAGATTATAATAATAGATTGTGACTAAAGTTTGACACTTGTCTTTGTAAATCTCAACAGAAAAATATAAAGGATAATAATTTAAAAAAAAACTATTTATTTCATTTGTTTATAAGATAATTGAAAAGAAAAAAAATATATTTTTGTAAATATATTTATGTGAAAATAATTAAACCATTTAAAAGTTAGATTATAATAATAGATTGTGATTAAAGTTTGACACTTGTCTTTGTAAATCTCAACACAAATATATAAAGGATAATCATTTTAAAAAAACTATATATTTCATTTGTTTATACTATTTTTTGTGAAAAAAAATATTTAAATTTAAAAAAATGTATACGATAAACGCATACTAGTTAATAATTACTATTCCATTTTTGATTATATCCAATAATCTTAAGTCGCAACGCCCAAAATTACAGGAAACTTCGGTTACATAAATGACATCCTGTTAAACATGACAGCTGTCACTTAGGTTAATAATAAGAACAACAAAGTGTAATTAAATTTTTGTTAAATTAAATAAAGTGACTATTTGTGTTGAATGTGCAGTGCTTTACAGCAGCCTACAGTGCAGCATGAATATAACCAACAATATAACAGGTATGTAATAAATTTATATAAATGTAATACAAAAATTTAATTAACTCCTTGACCCATCTCTTCAACAAAACAATATCTTTTAAAATATGCTTTGGATGAAGGACCATGACCAGACACCAAACAACTTAATTTAAATTTTGCAAAATTCATTCCTTGATAACACCCTGCCTACCTGTAACACAACCACTATTATATCCCTTGTACTAAATATTTATTTATTTATCTTCTTTTCAGATTACAGTCCACAACTCATCGCTCTCTCACATCAGAGCCTGGTATTTATTTAAAGGTAATTAAATAAATTAAGATAGTTTTGTTATTTCTATAGATTCAACTACTCATATCAATTAAAACGATTGAAATACAACAGACTAATCATATCTTTAATTTCAAAATCACCAATTGCCTGCTATCATCGCAATGTCGGTAAGTTGCTTAATTACATTTCTCTTTTATAATTAAATTATAACAATTTTTATAGTAATACAATTTTTATGTTGCAGGTTTTAGGCAACTCAAATTGCTATTCAGTATGAAGGATGGCGAACCTCTCCACCTTCTACAGAGCGTTCCCGACTAATTCTTCGAGGTGATTAAACTCGGATAAAAAAATGGTACTTAAATTGTATGTCATTTTAATTTATTTATACTTTTTCTGTTTTAGGTCAAATAACGTGTTTTGGCACGTTACAGTATGTAGTTTACAAAAACAATAATATAAATTGTGCAGTAGCATTGTAGCATCTCGCCCCACTGTGTGTCGTAGGTCCATAAACATCATCCTCGGAAACCAAAAGGTTAATCTCCGGCTCCACCTCGGCTTATGATAATTTTCATCGAATGCTATAACGTACCTACCTTCCTTGTAGCTTAAATAACTATTAATCATCAAGCTTGTTAATGGAAGCAATTATTTATTATTTGTCAGTAACACGAGTGTTGATATCAAAATTATTCCGTTGATCGTTTCTTAAAAATATTTTAAAAATCTAAATTAATTGCGTGACTAAATTTCAAATCCTGACACAATTTACTCAATAATAATAATCAAACTAGTATTGACATTGTATTTATATTAGTTTTACTTAAAATCTGTCAATTTAGCATTGTAAATGTTCTTTCAATAATATAAATTTACAACTTATTACCTAGCAACACATTGTTTTAATGGCCATGCATGCATAAATGGGGGCTTTTAACGGTCTTTTGTTAAATTGAGCGGAAAAACTTATATATGTAGAATTTCTATTGTTTTCTTAAAATAGCGGCATCTCTATGGAGATTTTTGTTTATAATTTAATCGCCATAATGTCAAAATATATTTGGTTTGTAAATAAAAATACTTTTCTTATTATATTTGTGGAGCTTGAATTTTTATAATTTTCAGAATGAACATTATACAATTCCACCATATTAGGACTTCGGACTATTGAATAGTGTTAATTTGTTCATGAATTGAATTTTGTGGATTATGAATTATTTTATAACTACCGAATAATAAATAATTTAGTGCTGTATTACTTTCCAAGTTTTCAAATAACTATTTTTTATAACACCTCATCCTATTATGCCGCATTTTAAATGACTCTCCACTAGTGCATGATATAAAAACTTTAGCTGTGTTCTAGAATGTTAAATTTAACTTAATGTTCTCATATTATTTAAATTTAGTTGACTTGTGCATTCCATTTAAGATGCTGATCCTAAATAGGCATTATCTAGACTGGTAAAATATGTTAGTATACTCCTACATCATTACAGTGAATATAAGGGCTGCGCCGAAAAGGTTTGAGCGTTTGAGTTTTGTGTCGCTTTTAAATTGGGTTAATCGATTATCCAGCGTCGACTTCATTACGTCGCTGATACCGGATGGAATTTACCAGCGTCCGGAATCATATGCTGCGTGAAAGGATTTTTAGTAACGCCTTGAAATTTCAAACTATAAACTAAATATGGAAATGATAGCTTCTAAAATTGAAGCTAGTTTTATGCAGCTCATTTAGATAGTTTTCGGTTGTGGCCTTGAGAGTTTCTGTGCGGCATACGCATGTTAAAACCGACTTGAAATGTCGAAGTTAACAACTAAAACAGATACATAAACCAGAATTAATCTCATAGGAACCAGTAATATTTAAATATTATTGTTTAACGTGTTATATTTAACTAAAATACCATATAAAATAGCTTTTCTATTTTACTTTAGTAGTACTTTGAAATACCTGTTTTGTGGCACATCGACACATTTAAGTTACCGACTACATCGTGTTTATAGTTCTGGGTAAAAGGTCTTTTAGGCGTGTACAAAAATTAGTGATAGTAATCATTTTGTTAAATACAACTGTATGTTAATCCCTCTGAAAAGATTTGCTAGTGCTTGTGACATTTCTTCTATAATATGTATACATGATATGTATATTATATGCTCAATTGTTTCTTTTGTTCTAGGATTATCACCTGGTACTATATATATATATATACTATCCAAAAATTATATATAATTAATCAAGATTCCATGTATGAACAGTGACATTATTGAAATCATTTGTGAATGACCAATGTAAATCAAATAGTATGTTCATTATAAAACGATTGGGCAATTAGATATTAATAAATATAAAGTCTATAATCATTATCCAAATCCACACCATTACAAACGGCAACAACCAAATGCATTCAATGGTTTCACTCTTCATAAAAGATTATTCGTGTACCTTAGTGATTTCCGCATAAACTGAATAATTGATTATACGCGACTATTACTAAAGTTAGTGTGAGCAGTTATATCTCTTTTTTGTAGAAGAATAAAAAAATATTCTAGAATACTAAATACACGGTGTGGATTTGGATAATTAATTATCAACTTTTTATTTAATTGTTTAATTTATATCATTTCGAAAAATAGATTCCTTAGTTGTGCTTCCGACGAGAAATATTTTCTGTGGAAAGTTGAAAATAATATTGAGTATTGCTGATGCATGTCAAGAAGAACTGTATAATTTAAATTTTGAAAATATCGAATTGAAACTTGGCGTGGAAATTGTTAAAATTTTACAATAAAAATTAAAATACCGCGAAGTTTTGTAGAAACAAGTAATAAAGTTGTCAATAATTGATTAGAAATTATTTAAAAATATATCATGCTACGGCCCAAGGATACTAAGGAATATAGATTTTATGCGATATAGTAATCGAAAATGTGTACAAGTGGTAGACAACTATCCAATATACCAAAAAAATTGCAAAATTTTAGAATTTAGAAAACGTTCAAAATTATACACGTCATAGTTTTACGATTGTTGAATCAGATGTCCTCCACTAAAAGGACATGGAAGCTGGACATAGTTGCGACTTTTTAAGTTATTTGATTAACTTTTCTTTAAATGAAAACTATTGTGGGCTATATTTTTATAGAATATAGAAATATCGTTCTGCATAATAATTTATTTTATTTTTTATTAAAATTTCAAAACTTAACATTTTCCATAATTAAAGTATAAAATGGGTTTAAGAAACAGCAGAAAATAATATTGCAATTTTATTTTGTCATTTTAAGATTCCGCATTATGTTATTTGAAATATAAACAAATTTAAAATAATTTACTTTAATATTTGTATTAATTAATTTAGTTCTATATATTTAATTTTGCAATGTAAAGTATTTAGTTTATTAAATTTTCTATGGTAATAATAAAATTGACCGCACTGTAGTTTGCCAATAAATATTTTGAAATATTTTTGTGAGTGAGGCGTTTATTGTGAGAAAAATAAAACAATAGCAATGTTTAAAAAAATAACAATATTTAAACTTACAAATTAATGTATAAGAACTTAACATTTAAAAACCACTACTTTGCTGACACCAAGTAGATTATAGCTGATCCAACAAACGTTTCCCCAACTCGTATCTTCTATTACTCTTATGCATATACGGCTGTATAATGGTTTACTGGCTTTGGTTCAATCTCGAGCTGCCGCCAAATAATCAGGGTAGATATTGACATAATTTTCCTCAAACACATCTTTAATTAAAATTTATTTAATATTTATTTATGTTTACTAATAATATTTATAAATTTAAAAAAATGTAAGAAGTATGTTTTCACAAAGCACAGAAGTAAAACTTTTATAACAATTTTAATTACAAAATGTTAATCGCAGGAATCGAACACGGAACCTCGTAGCATCGTATACCGTCTCTCAAGCGCAACGCTACTCTGCATTGATATGGGCATCATAAATGGGGTTATGTATTTGACATCACAAATATTATTAATTAACCTGTCAAATACATTGATGTTGCTCTATCTCTATTCCACTCATCGATTTTACATCTTCTCTCTCTCTCTCTCTTTTTTCGCGTCAAAGTTGCATGCATTTGACGCGTAAAATAACTGACACAAACAGAGAAATGTAAAATCGATGAGTGGAATTGAGACAGATTGAAAATATTTGCCACTACTTGACTAAATTTGACTTGAAAAAAAATCGCCTCTATCATGTTAATGGAGCGTATTTTACCGTCAATTATACTTTCGAGTTTGTTACATGACTAACTTCTAAAACGCAGTACTTAGCAACTATGTTATCTCTAATCTACTTACTGTAGGTTCAAAGTACAGATGTTGCGTAATATAATCAATCTATGAAATAAATTTCCTGAATTAGACTGCAGCCTAATTCATTGATTTATGGTAGAAATAAGATAAGTTATTTTCATCATTCTATTAAATGAAAGTACAAAAACGAGGTTAGTAACTAAGTAAATTCAGTCACAAACAAGGATAGCATTATAAAATATATGGCCGATTTAAATGTAAAAATATGTTGATAAGATTAACGAACTCAACTTGTTCAACAATAATAAATTACTAGACATAGACATCTGTTACAATCAATAAATGAATCATATTATGCATTAAATATTTTCTTTCTTTCTCTTTTTCAAATTAATCTAATATATGTATAAATATACCTGTATGTAGACACTGGATGTTGATGAACGTTTTGTCCGTCGAAATTGTATAAAGCTGGCCATTTTCTTCTGTAATAAAAATAAACAATTAATGATTAAATATTTATTTTATTTTAAAAATGTAACTTTATTATTTATTCTTCTTATTTATTACGACGCGTAGAGTAGCTTATTGTGTTTTTTTTCTACTACCAAAACTATGCCAAAACTAATCTAATATCAATAATTTTATATTAGTATAATTTGAAGTAACAGCATTTCATGTTTCAAAAGCAAAGCTCGCACGATTTTTGTCAATTATAGGAATTTATATAATTTTTATTATTTTGATACACATAATATATTCAACAACATATGCAAGGTAACTTATTTTGCTGGCTCCAGAAGGTAACTGGCTTGACTACACGACTCACCAACCTTATCATCATTTAATATAACATTTCATTATATTCCTAGGAACGTAAGTAAATTACTGACGTTCCGTTGTCAAGGTAAATTTGATAATCAAACTTACATTGTTGGTAGCGGAAAAAATAACTTATAAATAAAAATAAATTAATTTTAAATGGTCCGTCTGAGGACTATTAAATATACAACAGACATACCTCTGTATGTCTATTCAATTGTCAACATAAAACCTTTGAATATCTATAAATATAACCTTCATTCAAAGGTACCGCGTGGCAGCGGTAAATTGGAGATGAAAACTTAGTGCGACAGCTAGTGTGCCTAATCCAAACTATCTGATTTTACTTCTGTGTATGCATTAGTAGAGCTGCATAAATATAACAACGACCTTGGTATGCAACAGCTAGCGAGGCCAAGATTGTCGAGAACGCAATGCAGCACTAATAAAAATAATCAATATAAAATAAAATTTTATTTGATTGTCGTATAATATGTTAATATTTAACAAGCGCATTACCTTTAATTAATTGTTATATTAAATAATCGGTATTAATTAATAAAAATATCAAAGAGCTCGATATAAAAGAAAACTTTATTTGATTGCCGTATAATAATATGTTAATATTGAATAAGCTCATTATTGGTATTAATTAATAAAAATACCCAAGCGCTTCATTCAAAATAAGACTTTATTTGATTAGCGCATTATCTTTAATTAATCGATTTAATTAAACATTATTAAAATTTTATTTTTAGGTCTTATCTTAAATAATTATGCAAAGAAGAATTTAATTTAGAAGTCAACATTCTATTTGAATTATGCTATTTTGAAATTATATTTTTCCTTTTAAAATATAAACATATACACGGATCAATCGAATGCGACATATTGCAATTATCATATTTAATAATGTAATAGAATAGTTTAATAATTGTAACCAAATGACCATACGATAATAGAAGCCAAACTGCAAGACCATGTCAATACAAATTCAAATTTTGTGCAAAATGGGAGTTCGCACCTCTACTTGTTTGCTATTCCTTGTAAATATGAGTTGATCAAAATCAGCCCATGAGCGTTTATATGAATGTTCGATTATATGCATTTATAAGCAGATTCGAGATACCGACCCCAAAACATGTATTAGGCATAGCTTGACCTTCAGATCTGAACAACACTTGTGCGTATAATTAATAAAGCAAATAAGATAAGGATGATAATTAGGACGAATAAAATACATAAGGATAATAAAATATTAATAAATAAATAAAACAACAACAACAACAACAACAAGGTGATGTATAAAATAATATAAATTAACTATTTAGAAAACTTACAAAGCATTACGACAAAAACTATATTTAAGTAAATATTAAACTGATACTGATGATAGCAAGGAGATTTGTAAAATAGTAAATAAATAAACTATTTAGAAAATAACAAAGCAATATGACAAAACCTCTAAATAAATATTAAACAAATACAGATGACAGAAAGGATATGTATAAAATAATAAATAAACTATTTAGAAAATAATAAAGCAATACGACAAATACTTTATTTAAATGAATATTAAACAGATATCGCGGAGATTTATAAAATAAAAAATACATAAATAAATAAATAAACTATTTAGAAATTAACATAGCAGTACGGCAAAAACTCTAGTTAAATAAATATTAAACGGATACAGATGATAGCTAATAGACGTTTAAAATAATAAATAAATAAACTATATATAGAAAATATAAAAGCAATACGACCAAAACTCTATTTAAATAAATATTAAGTAGATACGGTGATAGTAAGGAGATTTGTAAAATAATAAATAAATATATAAACTACTTAGAAAATAAAACTGAACGACAAAAATAAGTTAATTAAGCAGAAAACATATGAAGCATAATAACTATAAATAATAATAAAGTACGTAAAAATAATAATACAAATAACAAATAACGGATATAAGGTTTTTTGTTTTGAAATTTTGTTTTTCCTTAAAAAATCAAATGGTGCGAACAAGAGCTCAGTTCACGTCTGGCTACCCTGTTAAAACTGGAACCTCTTGAACAAGATTATTAAAAACAATATAATTTACATGTTAATATTCATTAACAACGTTAACGTCAGATTTTGTTGAAGCAATCAACGAAAATATATTGTAATTAGCATATGCGTTAAAATCTATTAATAATTTCGATAATTAACCTCAAAGCTATCATTGACAAACTTATTGTTTGAATAATTAATAATTTTTAAAAATACTAACTCAGTAAAAATAAAAGTTTGATATTATTTATTACCTTTTTGTATCATTTTAATTAAAAAAACTATAACATTATACTAATATTCTTTTGGATGTATTTTATTGACAATTATAATAAGGTTTAATAAACAACTTTAATAATATTTGACCAAATAGAAATGTTTCAAAATAATGGATTTTTAATTTTCCATCTATTTTTTTAAATAAAAAAAAATCTTTAACTTTAAATATTAATTGTTACAAATTAAGATAACTAAGTTAAAATTAAAAATTGTATTCTATTATTTTTTATATTACGGATATTTATACAATATATTACTTCTTAAAATATTGTCAACGACTGCCGAGCACAGTACATGCTCTGAGAGAATTGTGAAATGGTACCGAAACGTATACAAAAAAATAATATAAAATATAAACTATTAATCATTCATACGTTCGGGAACTATTTACGTCTCCGTTGTATACTTTCTTCCTGCCGCGCATGTCAATAGATGACTAATGCAATATGATGTGCATCCGCTATATCCGCTACCTACTTTATGAAAACCATACTATTAACGCATCTCCTTGCAATAACGATGGTGCACAGTCTATCGGCAACTATTTGCACTATAGATATTCCAATTAATATATGGAGATAAACATTCTATAATATAATAAATTCAATGATAAAATTAAGCATGTCCAGTAAGAGTGGTTTGAAGTTATTTATCAAAAACTCTTGCTATTATTACCTTTTATTATTATTTATATAAAGTTTGCAACTTCTAGAGCAGCTTAAAATTGTTTACTAGCACTACTTTACCGAATCCTACAGAATAATGTAAGGTTTGATTAGACATCGGCTTTATTTTTTTTTTAAATTAAATAAATGTTAATGTGTGTTAATATAGTTTTCAATTATTTTTAGTTTATTTTTCTAAGCAATGACGTTATCGTATTAGGTGGTGATCAATCAACCCAATTCAACCCAATGTAATATATAGGTCTTTAAATAGCGACCTTATTTTTTTACAAAATTCGAAAGTATGTATATTGATAAAAATGCTCTTGCCTTGTTGTTTATTTTTATATATATATTTATTGTACTAATGATATCGAAACAATCGTTTGTGTTTTGGTGTAACTGCACGAGTATTATAATCACTTCATAATGCATTAATTTAGTAGACCGAATAGTTAACTATATAATTATGGGATATTACAAAAATAATGTAGTCCTAATGAATTATAATGTCTATTCGTCATTTACAAAATTCTCATTATAACTTATTATTATGTAAAAGTTGATAAAAGCATCGTGACTCCATCGCAAATATGTTCAATTTTGACGGAATGTAAATTGCACTCCGTAAATAACATACACATAAGTTCGTTTCCAAATATTATATTACGGGGTGGATGATATCCCCAGGATGTCCCTCAAATTATAGACATTCAACTGTCGCAGTAAACACTGAGTAACAGAATGACACCAAAAGTTCTACAGTTTTCAGTGGCGTAGGTAGAAACGTTTCTTACATAACATCATTTAATTAATAAGTAAAAATATTCTTGGCTGTTAGTTTATGTATGTATATATTAATTTTTTATATTTTATATTATTTATATTTATAAAATTTAATTTGAGAATATTTTATCAAACTGCAAACAGATATAAATGATGATGTACGTAGTAATAATTGTAATTTAAAAAATGTGTAACAAGTACAATGATAAACAGCAAGTTTTGTAGTATAGTAGTTGATGATCTTTATATTTATAACAAAAAATTAAGTAAGTTAAAAAATCGATTAACAAATATCTTTTAAGTATCTTTATGTGAATTTTATAAAGCAATATTTTTGAGTATTGTAATAACTATTTTATCAATAAAAACGTCAATTTAAATAAATTCATATTAGTCAGATAGTCTCTCCAATGATACCGAATTTCACATTTGATAATGTAATCTTTAAAATCGGAGGTCTACGTGAAATGTATTCTATTGGTGGACCCCAGAAATATGGAAAATTAAAATAAAATAAATCACCTTGCTGCATATAAGATTATATAGTAATAAAACCGACTACATAATGCAAAAACTCTTATTTTATATAGTTCTTATATATATATATATATATATATATATATATATATATATATCTGGATAGTTTAGTCATAATTTTCTTCAAACACATCTTTAATTAACATTTATTTAGTTATTTATTTATGTATATTACTTATAAATTAAAAAAATGTAAGACGTAAAGCAGAAGTAAAATTTGTATAACAATTCTTATAAAAAAATATTAATCGCTGGAATCGAACACGGAACTCCTAGCATCCTAGACCGTCTCTCAATCGCTACGCTACCGTGCATTGATATGAGGTTATGTATCTATGCTCCATCTCAATACCACTCATCGATTTTACATCTTTTCTCTCTTTTGCGTCAAAGTTGAATGCATTTGTCGCGTAAAAGCTCTGACTCAAAAAACAGAGATGTAATATCGATAAGTGGGATTGAGATGTATTGAGAATATTCGCGTGACACTAAATCTGACTTCAAAAAAATGTTAAGGGAGCGTATTTTACCGTCCCTTATTCTTTTGAGTTTGTTACATGATCAACTTCTTAAACGCATTACTTAACAACTATGTTATCTCTAATATACCTACTTTAAGTTAAAAATGCAGATGTTGCGTAGGAGGAAGTGGATGATCATGTAGTAAAACTAAAAGATCACACAACCAGGAAATTTGCTGGATACGTACAGTCTGTAACTCTGAAGAGATTCTCTTAAAAAAATGAGATGATAACGGATGAAAAAATCGAGACCAAAAAAGCACCAGGGCCAAGTGATATATCTCCTAAAGTAGGTTCATTTAATTAGTTAGATATTTTAGTAAATCAACTTGCTAATACTATTATTGCCTATTGCAAAGTGGTGGTCCAAACGCAATAAAGTAATGTCTAGAAATGATGAATAAAGTGATCAAGAACGGTATATTCCCTTAGACATGGAAAGTCCCCAGACACGTAGAGTTGGAAAAGAGCCCGCAAACAAAGGGAAGTCAAATATGATACAAACTACTTTGTCCTTTAGTCTGCATGATAAAATTGCTTGAATAAATGCTAAAAAACAAAATACTGATAAACTTGGAGAAAAAGAGAACTATTTACCACACAATACGGATTTGTCAACGGTAAATCAAAAATCGATGCTATAAAAAGTATATTGGAAAAATTTTACAAATCAAAAAAGGGACAGTAGTGCACAAAAATAAGTTATATTCCAACAGCTTGTTACTAAAAAAGTAACAATACAGGTTCTAGACAAAAACATCTATATCAATATTGAAGTAAAATACCTGAGTGTAACTTTTGGCGCAAGAGGAAAATGTGTGCAACAAAACTGAGGCATGCATATCTAATTCCAAATGATAAATATTATGTACTATGACGCACTCAATAATTATGTACTCTGCTCGTATCTGGTACAAGGGGTTTAAAATGGCAAAAGTTTAAGGACGTGGTAAAAATATATCTTAAAATGAGAAAGATATAAATAGATAGGTAGAAAATTATCAACCCATAAGTGGAAAAATGAAAAAATCATCAGTGGATAAAGAAGATATAAAAAAGTGGGTATGCGGAGAGTATGGGACAGTAAACTATTACATCGTTCGGTCTACAAGCAAAACACTTTAACTAAAAATATGAAGTTTTGAGATAATTAATCTTTAATTTGAATTTCATATTTTGCATATATAATGTTTATTATTTGGGGTTATGTCAACAATTTTATCAACAATTAGACATATATGCTGTTTTATTGTTTTTATTTCGGACCAGTTTACCAAAGAATTACAGTAACAAAAACAAATCTGGATCTGCTTCAATATCAAATCCAATAAAATACAGTGAACTTCGTCGTTTACAATGAAAGTTTTTTTAGCGTCCGCGGTATTATTATTTGATTGATCTACCATAAAGGCATTGTAAACTAGAGGACCCATACCAAACTAAAACTTCCCCCCCCCCCACGAACGATTTTGCAATTTTTATTAAAAAATAATCAAGTTATCAATTATTCAGTAAGTATAATTTCAAAAACATATGAACTTGTTAACCTTAATTTATATGTCAAATATGAGTGTAAACAAATGGTTGCCAACATAATATATGTCATCAATATATTCAATTAATATTTGCAGAATTTTAACATATATTTTAAAATAAACACCTGAATCTAAACAATTGAATCTATTGCATTCTATAATTCAAATTAATTCTAAATAATGGGTTTATTGTCCCGTTTTATATTAAATATGAATTTAATGGTCATTTTTCAAAGAAAATTACTCATATCTTCTCACCAACTTAACCAATCTTAACCATCTTCCGGGGTGAGGGGCACAACTAAAGCTAGCGTGCTAGGTATTTTAAAATTTCACGAGTCTAGCATCTAAACTTATTGAGTTATGCGTGAAACATACATACACACATACATTCATACATTTATGACTCCAATTTGGATTAGGTCATCAGTTACGGCGTCGTGGATTCAAAATAATCTCAAATTACGGTCTTGGTTGCCCTTAGTCAAATAATTAAACTTAAAAAACTCACCAAACCAACAGCTGTATAATATTTGTATATGAATCAATTTCTCTTTCTTTATTGGAGTGAATACCCAATCCCGAGTCCTAAAGAATTTCCTTCCTGATAACTCAAATTACAAAACAATTGGTAGATTAATAATTCCGGTCAAACTAGAAATACGGTATCTCTTTCCTATTGTACTGGCCAGTATATATGTATACTTATATCTACATACATACATGTATATTTAAAAGAAACATAAAGTAATCTTCATTTAAATCTAACTGCATTTACATCCCTCAACGTTTTCTATAACAATACCATGCTACTAAATTCTATCTCATTATCAGATAGCTAATTATCACTATATTTTAACAAATGTGGTCGATCAATCCAATCTTTAAGATTCGTCCTCCTGCCTTTTGATTCGAGGAAAATGGTTGACAAATATATCGATATTAAATCAAGCCACAAAATTAAAAAAAGCCTATAATTAGAAATATATATTTCTTTAAAACTTTTAATGTAATGATTGATCTATTTCCAATTATATCATAATTCAAATCTATTTTTTCGAACACGTGGCCCTATAATTTTCCACGAGACCACTATGTATGTATGTATGTATATATGTATTATAACAACGACGATATACTGTTGATTGGTAATAATAACAACATAGGCGTGCGCGTAAATTATTCCCAGACTGTCGCACCGTTTAAAATCGACGCTCGGTAGAACAGAATATAAAATTGGGCACCGATGTGAACGTGTTAAAAAGTGTTACATAATATGACATTTTTACTTTTCCTTCCTAAAAAAAGTATAGGTCTCACTCCAAATTTTCAAAATCAAGATTTCAACAATATAAATTTCGAGACTAACTGAGTCGATCTAGATGGTTTTCAGAAAAATGTCTATATGTATGTATGTAAGTGTGTACGTATGAACGTGTGTACGTGTGTACGTATGTACGTGTGTACGTGTGTACGTATGTAAGTATGTACGTATTTATGTATGTATGTATGCACGTATGTACGTGTGTACGTATGTTCGTATGTACGTATGTACGTATGTACGTATGCACGTATGTACGTATGTACGTATGTACGTATGTACGTGTGTACGTATTTACGTATGTACGTATGTACGTATGCACGTATGTACGTATGTACGTAAGTACGTATGAACGTATGTACGTCTTTACGTATGTACGTATGTACGTATGCACGTATGCACGTATGTACGTATGTACGTATGTACGTATGTACATATGTACGTATGTACGTATGTACGTCTGTACGTATGTATGTGTTCATATGTGTCACGCATAACTCAAAAAGTTGAGAAGCTAGAGGCGTGAAATTTTCAAAACACCGTGCAACCCAGCTCTAGTTGTGCCCCGGAAGATGGTTAAGATAGGTTAAGTTAATGATAAGATATGAGTATTTTTCTTTTTAAATCGTAATTAAATTCACATTTAATGCAAAACGGGATAATAAATCGATTATATAGGATTAATTTGAATTAAGGAATGCAATAGATTTAATTGAGGATACCGGTATTTATTTTAAAATATATGTTAAAATTTTGTAAATATTAATTGAATATGTTGATGACATATATTATGTTTATTATGTTGGCAATAATTTGTTTATATATATATATATATATATATATATATATATAAATATATGTTTATATGTATAAATTAAGGTTAATAAATCCATATATTTTTGAAGTATATTTGTCTTACTCAATAATTGCTAACTTCATTATTTTTTTTAAATTGCAAAATATTCTCTTTGCATAAACGTGCGAAGAGAGAAATGAAAAGTTTTGATCCTCTTGTTTAAATTTCTGTACGGTCCGCCACTGCAGAGACAGCTGTATTAAAGCGACAATGCAAAAGGCGGCGAAAAAGAACTGCGGTAAAAATGATAGCATTTCCACAAACTGCACTACATACATATTTTTGTCTTTCTATGATAGTAGGACACAAATATGTTTATATATTTTATAAATTTACGATCACTTATTCTCATAGTCTACGCCACAGGGAATACAGCGAAAATGTAATCGTATTATGTATGCTATATATATATATATATATATATATATATATATATATATAATATACTGAGGTGGACGTTACTTATGTTATTTTGTCTCAATTGTTGGTTACACAAAAAATTATGCTTACACTTTCTCGATTATAGAATTAACACAAATTTTTAGTGTGATTAAAAGTATTATTAAAGCGCTTGGGAAGGTATTGTATTATTTTGAAAGTGGTAGTTAGTGTGTCAATTATAAGAACAATAGAAATAGTTTACAGTTGAGGAACTGCAATCAGAAATAAACACATCCAAATATGAGTGTGTTGCATTGGGCAAAAACATATCCTGCAGTTAAGGTAAATGTGGCAATATCAACTGATGTAAATGTATTGAGTTCTTTCAGGCAAAGGAAGGCTACCGCTTTTTAGCAAAAATACACTTACACACACACTGATTTTTTGTTTGTTTCTTTTATACCTTTTTCCAGTAATTGGGCACTCTTTTACTCGAAATTGGGACTACAATTTACAGAACATTAGTGACGAAAATAGCATCATAACCATAACGTCATTTTTGCACGAATCGTTTATGCAAGTCATCTGACGGTCCCATGCGGATCAACACCTGCAGTCCAGTTCGGAAAGCTCTTATCAAGCGGAAAGCGACGCGACAACTTTGCAGCTTACAGTTCCCGAGGGATAAATAGTGCGCGGCATGTCCCGTGTCGCCAGTCAGACTTATATAATTAACTACTTAACATATATTTTTTAATCCTAATAAATAAATGATAAGTTAATTGGCTCAGTCACGGTAGGATTCGCCAAACGGACAATAACAAAATAAATCGAAAACAGTTAAAACTGTCTGTTTTGTTTCAACGAATTAATTGGCAAATCGCGGTGGGCGAAAAGTTTAGTGAAGATTAAACATCGTTCGCTGTATCACATCAAGGAGTCGAATGGATTGACTGGCTCCGCTATTTTTGCTGTAATAATAATTAATAAAACGGCTGTATGAAAACAAGAATATTTGGGTATGATTTCCAAATTCTTCGGTGACCCGGAATTGTTACTGCGGTTCTTAGAAATTTGTGATAAATTAGTTACCGAGTTCTATAATACTGCAAATGCTGCGGACTTTCAGAACGAATATCTGAGGTCCAGCATTCTCGCAAAAATTAAATGCGATGCTGCAAAAAATATATCAAGTTGTATTACTAAAAGATGGAACGACTTGAAAAATGTGTTATTAAATGCATATCAGGATAAACGAGATTGTTATAGCCTGGGCATTGAAATAACAGATTTGAAACTAGTCAATAAAACTCCGTTCGAATACTATATTAAGCTTCAACACTTATTAAATTTACAAATTTCCTATGTTAGCACTAAATTGCCTGCAAATGAAGTAGTTATTTAAGCGGCATATTTTAGGAATTATGCCTTGAGAATCTTACTAAGGGGTTTAAAAGAACCCATAGGCTTTCTTATGAAAACAAAACATCCTGAAAATTTAAATTCGTGAAAAATAAAACGCCAATTCTCAATCAGCATGCTGCTCCGAATCTTAATCGTCAACAAAATAACAATTTTAATAAACCGCAATTTCAAATTTCAAATGTCCCACGTAATTATCAATATCCGAATAATAAATTTTATAGGAAAACAAACAGTAATGTGTTTATGGCAAATCCAAACGCGGTATTCTCTAAACCTGTTCCAACGAGCGGTTTGACACAACATACTGCCCAGCCGAAAAATTATCAAAATAATAGATTTAGACCAACTTTGCCGGTAAATCACAAATTACATAATATAAATGTACCACAAATAGAATTTCAGGACGGGGAAACTTTAATTCAAAATGATGAATCTGATCCTGTTTTAGAAGACAGTGCATCGAGAACAAAATCACATTTATGGACTTTCATAATTATTTCGATTTATTAATAGGTATATATTATAACCTTAAAATCTAGTAGTAGAATTAAAATACAATCAAATAATATAAATACTAATAATGCGGATGATTCTAATAATAATTCTATTAGTTCCGTTCGGGTAGTGCCGAGCTGCGAACAAATAATTAAAATTAGTTTAAAAAATGTCCAATATGGTGAAGCCTTAATACCTCAAACAAAATTAACACATTTAGAAATCCCTGAATGTGTATCTATTGCAAACAACTACGAAGCAATATGCGTCGTAAAAAAAAATTCATAATGAAAGAAATCTGAAAATCGTTACCAGTGGTAGTTGAAAAACTAGATAATAATGTATATCGCTCCTTTCCAAATAATTATAGTCCAAAAATTTAAGTTTAAATTTATCAAAAATCAAAACTTAACAAACCTAGTAACAAAACATTACGATCTTTTTCACGATGACAATAAAAAATGACGTTTGGCAATAAAGTCAAATATCATATTAGAACAACGGACGAAATGTCGAAATACAAAGTTAGGAAATAAATTTAAAAAAATGTTAGATGCTGATATTATTCTGAACTCTCAAGGTACTCTTAATTAGCGTATAGTCGTGGACTATAGGAAGCTAATCGAGAAATCCATCAATAATAGACATCCTATTCCCAATATAACGGAATTAATGGATAAAATGAAAAAATGTATGTACTTTACAACGCTTGACTTAGCGTCCGGTTTCCAGCAAATCGAGATGTACGAAGGTGATATCGAGAAAACAGCATTCAATACCGAAATCGGGCATTTCGAATTTGAACAAATGCCGTTCGGATTGAAAAATGCTCCGGCGACACTTCAACAAGCAATGAACAACATTTTAAACGGTTTAAATATTGTGCAATATATCTTGATGACATAGTTGTCTTCAATAGTAGTTTACAGGAACATATGATAAATTTAAAGGCAGTTTTTAAAAGACTAATATTAAATAATTTTAAGAAACAGTTGGAAAAATATGAATTCTTAAAGCATGAAGTAGCCTATTTGCATGTTTTGCAATAACAAGGTAACCTACCCTAAGTAGTATACGCTCTGTTTCGCTTCATGATTAGAGATTATGAAAGTAGTATAGGCGATGTTTCGGTATTCCATTGCTTTAAATGACTAACGGAACCATAACAGTCAAATATAAATAAAAATATAAACTTGTGTATGTTTACAGTTTGCATGTAATTATATACAATAATTTTACCATAAATAATAATTATTATAATAAATAAATTGTTCCTGATTTATAATTTCTTGGCCTATAGTCTACAAAATAGCATTCGTGTATTTGAAATTAGCGATATCATGAAGGCACTTTCTGACAATATAAGTCGCATTTCTTTAGGTAACTCCCCTATAGCTATAGTGCGCTAGGACCAATTTTACATTCAAATCAAATTTGACAAATTAATATTTGTCATTGTCAGATACATAAGCTCAGTGATGTATATACATTGTATTAAAGAATCGTGGGTGCTGTTTGGCAAGATATTTGTTATCAACGTCTATCATGTTAATTTGATTCACATTTAATAATTTATAATGTGAGTAGTTAATGGAAATTTAATTAAAAAAATAGTATATACTAATAAAAGTTTTACTGCTGGTGTTTGTTCCAAGCATATTCACAACTTTTTGTTGTGTAAACATCTATGCTATCGCTTTGTGGCCGGAGTGAGTGAGTGAGTGAGTGAGTGAGTGAGTGAGTGAGTGAGTGAGTGAGTGAGTGAGTGAGTAATGAGTGTGTGCGTGGTTGATTGTGTGAG
>JARJEC010156044.1:0-11205 GCA_030264575.1 Tachinus sp. AB-2021 | reverse complement strand
TTACGTCATTTTTTTGTCATAATTTACGTCATTATGACCTAAAACAAAAAACAAAAATATAAATAAAAAATAATCAATAAAACAAATAAAAATATTTAAAGGAATAAAGAAGTAATTAGGAACGTCAGTTGGTGACGATTTTTCATAAATTTTTTTATATTTATAATTAATCACCATTAATGAAAAAATCGTCACCAATTGACGTTTCTAATTACATCTTTAGTCCTTTACATATTTTTATTTTTTTGTCATTATGTTTACGACATGTTTTAGGTCATAAACGTAAACGGTAACAAAAAATGACGAAAATATTATGTTTTTCCGCTAGCTGGGTTAGAGCCCTGGTTTATGTACGACCGCGTATACATAACGATTCACTAGATAACGTTTACATTTTGGAGTTTTGTGACTTATTTTGCAACGTCATTTTCACGTCATTTTTTGGTGATAGTTGTGAATGTATCATGATATGACCAATAGATGACGTCTAATAGACATCAGTTTTAGTCAAACAAATTACTCATTTTCGACGTCATGATGACGTATGTTTTGTTTCATTTTTACAAGTTTATATTTAACACGTCGCGCCACTTGGCAGGGCGCATCGCCCTCTATTAACCTCTCTTCTTGCTATTTTGTGCACACGCAGTAATCACTATCTATACGATTTTACAAATCATGCTGATTCATTTTTGGTGGGTCAAGTTTAAGGATGGTGATAATAGCAACATTGCTATTAGTAATAGCCAAAAAATTAAGTTAATTAAGATGAAATAACTTTATTATTAAACGTCAAGTTTGCGTTTCTAGGTGAAGTCTTTATTCCATGATATTCGTTTTTTGTTGTCATATTAACGTCATATTTTGGTCATATGGCACTAGTTGTAAATATAGTAACCCACTTACACGCCCAACTATTTTGTTTCTAAAACATTTATACAAAACAGTCGACCCAGCCAGCTAGAGCTTCTGCTGAGACGAAAGCATCTCGAAATCAAGATTTATATTTTTGTCGAGGTCTAGATCAAGTCAAGATCTCGGCAAGTTTATTTAATAAATATGTTATATTACACACAATATATTATGTATCAAATTTAAAATATTTTTTTAATCTTGTCATTATCTTCTGGAGATTCGAGTCATTTTTAATCGAACAAATTACGTTTAATTTTTGACGTCTTAATGATGTATTTTTGTGTCACTTCTAAGACGTCATATTTTCGTCATATCAACCTCGTTACTATCACAATCACAATTCATACGTTTTCAAGAATCATGCTGAAACTAACCTCAATCATTGTTTTTTGGGCAAAGCGTTGAGTTTGAGAATGGTCATGATAGCAACATTGCTATTGTTAGAAGCTAGTAGTTAGCCGAAAAATGACGTTTATAATCAATGGTGATTAATTATAAACACTTTATTGATTGAAAATTTTGATAGAAGTCTATTTGACGAAATTATCTAAATTGTCACTAAATTACCTCAATTTCACGTCTTTAGGTGACCTAACATTTTTTGTCATAATTATGTCATGTTTTAAATCATAATGACATAAACTATGACAAAAAAATGACGTGAATATGACTTGTTGTTGCTGGCTGGGAAGTGGATGGGTGGATAACTAAAATTAAAATTACTGGTCCGATATTTTTTATTGTTTTGTAAATATTTACGTGGTTATAAATATAGTGACAGGCCCACGCGTATAACTATTTTGGTACCAAAAGATTTATACAAAAACGGCCGGGGGCGGGTTGGTGAGCTTACAAATTTAAAACTGCTGACTTATTAATTTATATCGTTTTTTTTTTTAATTATTCGTTCAATATTCTTTCATCGTTTTTTAAATTATTGGTCCGGTAGTTGTAAATATAATAATCAATCCACTCGCCCAATTATTTTGTTACAAAAGATTTATATAAAACCGGGCGGGCGAGTGGGTGGGTACCCAAAATTAAAATGACTGGTTGTAAATTTAGCTACCCACTCCCAAAATAGATGTCCAACTATTTTGTTTCCTATAGATTTGTACAAAAAAGGCAATTTTTATTTGCCTTCAAATGAGTTTTATTAAATTTTCATTGATTTTTGTTGAACCTCTATCAAGTTTTGCATGAGATATTTTTCACATACATTTTCTCGCTTTATAGCCCTAGGGCCTTTATAATTCGTAATACGGCCCTGACTTTTTGGAGACACCATCCGTAAGTAAATATTAGAACTATAAAAGTATGAATTTATAAAAATATGTCTTGTTAGAATAAATATGAAACGCATGTTGTTTATTTTTTAATTTTTGCATTGAGGACAATGCATGTTTGGGTGGGTTGCGATTGGTAGATAGGGCATCACGTGGTCCGCCTGACGTCTGTTTAGTGTTTACACGAAGACAAAGAAGGACGATCAACTGGTTCGCGTTTATACTGTTCTCGTCTCTCGCACTGCACGGCACTACGCAGTCCTGTCAAGTCACGTACGCCTCGTCGCGATACAATATTTTTTTCACAAAAAAAATACCATCCCGAGTCATTAACATTACAGTTCAATCGTTGTTACAAAGTCACGTTAATATCGTGTGGACGCGAAATTAATCGCTGAAGTGAAAATGTCGTCGAAATCAAGCCTGGACGACTTTCTGGGAGGTGAGTTTGTATTGTTTACATCTCGGCCATGCGAAATACGTATCAAAATATTTACAAGGCTTTTTTACCACGCTATTTCTTTTGTTTAATTATCAGCATGACAACCCCAATATTAAACGCAGAAAACATATTGAAATATTTTGATGATCAAGTGCATGCTATAATCAAAATAAATGATGTAGTTTTTGCTTAATCAAACAAGTAGATAGTGCCATATTGATGTTGATAACATCACCACACATTATAATTACGACAATTAAATACATTGAAAATCTCCATGACGAATTTAGTTCGGTTTTTTATCATTATTGAACCAGTCAATAATCTCGTATTTATAATCATCCTGATACAACAGCAACCTAACCTTAACACAATGGACTTTTTTTTAGTAAACAAACCAATCATATTTTTGACTGGCTTCCAACACTTGCATCCATTAAATATTCATAAAATCACTTTCAATCATTGTTAATTATACAAAGCGGTAAATAAACAGCAAACAAAATTTACATGATAGTTGTTTCAATATTCATGGTCGCCAACGCTGGAAACTATTTTAATATTCAATATTAAATGATTTATAAATTCATTGTTTTTATGTTTAATAATTCTCATTTTGAACAATAGGAAATTTATCATCGGTTTAATTACAATTCTAGAAATATTGCACTGAATGCGTTTTATCTTATGATTTATTGCGAAAGCAACAATGATTGTTAAATTTTACGAAACCATACAAATAATGTTTCATAATGCACAATTAATTTTATCTCGATAAAATTAACTGTTAAAATAATCATTTCATTTTAAATTGTTATATTGAGACGTATGAACATTTTGCGTAGCGCAGATTACATTTTATATTAAAAACTAGGGTTTCTTTTTATTAATAATTTTAATTTATTAACCCTTTGCATACAAATTTATTTGACACTTACTTTAAATTGTTGCAGCACTTTTATCGACGGGTTTTAAAAAGTTAAAAGATTTTTGCATGTTCGCTGGATTAATGTTAAGAACGGAATACAGTGAAATCTACGTTAAGCAACTGATTTTGTCCGTTTGTTGGAGGTGTCCGCTTAAAAGAAAGTCGGATAAATACATATGCCGGTGCATTCTAAACTATCTGGTTATGTTGTTCGCAACTAGAGATTTCATTGTATAGATTTTTTTTAATAGAATTTAATGAGATGAGTGTTCCGCGCATCTTTTTTTTACAAAAGCATTGTATACAAGCAATGGATTTATGTAACAATTATCTTTTTTTTTTTCTTTCCGAATAGCAATGGATTTATGTAAAAATTATCAACGTTGCGCTAAACCAATTATTTTTCAGAAAATCAAGAATAAGCGATTTAAATCGAGCTTCACTCTGACAAGTCACTCTTCAATTGACGTTTTAACAAAACGCGACGATGTTAAATGTACCCAAAGAGTTGACAATGAAAAAACTTATGGAAGAAGCATATTGTTACTTAACACGTTCACCGCGGCACTAAAATTCATATTTTGTCTTTGAGTGCATTATATACCCCCGGGGATGTGTATTTGGTTATTAGTCCTGTGCAGTACATACCGCCGGGGTATGTAAATATTTTTATTATAGTCGTTATATAAAAAACGATAATTGTATATTTTATACCAATCTTAGGTTGGGCAGGTTTGATAATACTACTGCCGCACGTGAGTTGTACGGGGGACTTGTACCGCAGTGAACGTGTTAATTGGCAACACCAATTATCTCAATTTTTTAATGTTTGGATCACAATGAGAACTTTTTGGTATCTCCGAAATATTGACCATTTGCTAAAACCAATCTGAAATGTAAATTTATCCACTGCAATCGACTCTGTAAGCATTTTTAGCACAATGGCTGCCGCTTTAGTTAAATACAACTCTCATTTACTTTGGCTCCGGTGCAGTGCGAGTTATACCAGGTGATAACCGAACAGGTTTTTATTTGCGAATATTTTTTAATAAAATTTTTATGAGTTAAAATACATCAGAAAACCCTACTGTGCCGCTAAAATATCGTTACCGGTTTAACAGGAATTAACATCAATTTTGTTTATGTAAATGGAAAATTTTTATTTGTTACTAGATAACTCCAAATTTTCAGAAGTTTTGGTAACACAACCTCATTTTGAAAAATTAAAATTAAATAAACTTTAAAATAATGTATGGCAACAAAATTTAAATACAATTTGATTATTGGGAAAAATATAACTTTGCCACATTATTCAAAATTGAGTGATTTACACGTTTTTATAAATGACACATTTAGTATTTAGGTTGTGACTTGTTTTTTTTTTAATGTAAACTTGGCACCATGGCACCATGTACAAGTAATTTTTTTTGCTATCAAACGACAACAAAAATACTTGTTTTGAACAAGTATTGAAAAAGTTTTTGTGACATTAGAAAATTAAAAAAAAAATGAGGTTATGTTACCCAAACCGCTGAAAATTAAGATTCATGTGCAAAACGGTCTAACAAACAAAAATTTGCAAAAATATACCTGGTGTTCCATTTAATATGACAAAATTGGTGTAATTTTCTGTTAAACCGGAAATGATATTTTTAAAATTTTTAGCAGTTATGTAGGGTCTCATGATGTAGTTCAACACAAAAAAAATTCATAAGTAGAAAACATATGTGCCAGTACTTGTTGCAGTTGTCACCGGGTTATGACTCTCGGTAAAATATTAGCATGGCCCCAGGACATATTACTGGAGTGGCAATCGTATTAAGCAATCTTAAAAAGAAAAATGGCCATTGATTATATTCAATAATAATTTTAACACTTTGACTGCGTCATTGATCTCTGATAAATTATAATAAATGTCTCCCACCGGTCGATGAGAGACATTTATTCTGTGTGCAGAATATTTTGGCAAACTCTCAATATATGCGGCATGTATTTTCATTAAAAATTTGCAGGTAAGATATTTACTACATATAGCAGTGACTGATACTTATTTAGCATAAAAGATGCTAAATAAAAAGTGCTAAATAAGTATCGGTCACTGGGGAGTTATACCGCATTACATAAATAATATAATCATTTAGTGCGGCCTCGGACGCCGCCCACAGATATGGAGACGGTTCATTCTCGTTTTGTCAGCGTTTATAATACCAACCAGTTGCATGTGAGCATCACGTAAGTTTGGTGGAGTAATGTTATTAGCCAACAACCAATTGAACGAGAACGTTTGTAAACATGGTTTCTAGTTCTAAAAAATTTCTTGCGTCATTTTTTGTTATACAGTGAAATCTCTAGTTGCGGGCACCTCTAATAAGCAGACAACTCTTATAACCGGACACTTCAGAATGCACCGGCATGTATTTATCCGACTTTCTTTTAAGCGGACATCTCCAACAAGCGGACAAAATCAGTTGCACTGTCAGTCTCAGCTTGACGGAGATTTCACTGTAGATGCAAGTGCAATTTTAAGCTGATTATTTAGTTATTGACAGAAAACGGCAATAAAACCCTTAATTTTTATTGAATTAAAAGTTACAGAGAATATTTAAACACGTGTTTATTGGTCCCTGAAGACTAATACCCCACACAGCGAAAATTAACTGTCGGTCTCCAGAAACCGATAACGCATTACGGAGTAGACAACATTTTTTTAGCAATGCAGTCAACCGGTTTAGTTTCGGAAAAACCAAATTAACTCTCATTGATTTGTGGTGCCATATGCGATGGCTGTACAGAAACCACGTTACGAGATAGGCAACTAATTTCATAGCTGACAACTAAAGCGGAAATATGATAAAAAAACAATACCAAGTCTGAATGGCTTAAGCAATAATAATCTTTATAGGTTGATTTGCCCAAAATCCTAACTAACTGATTGGTTTAATACTTTTGTTGCGGAATCGTAAAGCAGCGGTACTCCTCCCCAGTGTGGAGACGCACTCATTTTGCAATGTGCGGAAAACACACTTGCGGGTTCATATCATTTGTATACATTTCTACTCAAGACATTTTACTTATGATTACAAAACTACAAAGGTCAACTTTTATTTCTAGATGGGTGGCTTGTCAGGAGAATTGCGCTCCTGAATGCACCCGTATGCGTATGTACATTCGCACACACCAGCATCTATTATTATTATTATTATTATAAAACAAGGCGCTCTGTATTGCGGACAGATGTTTCGTTTCTCTTTGTATTGAGTGAATCTAAACTACATTTTTTGTTTCGCAGTGTCCAGGTTGTCCTTTCTCATAATTTACAAGCTGTGCAAAGAGTAAACTTCAATTTAATATTGCTGGCCGCAATGTGTGCTCGGCGCTTCTCTTCACATAGTTGAACGCTTTTTTTTATTTTGTTAAAATATGGTAGACATATACCTTTTTGGGTAGTTGCTACAAAAACATATAACTTTTTGCTGCGCCATTATAAAATGCCTGTTTTGCGTGTGCTTCATTAAATTACATTAGAACTCATACCGATTGTTCACTTAAATGCATGCAAACTGGGGCACATTATTAAAGAAAACAAAGCTGGCTGACATTAGCAGAAAACGTTTAAAAACAACAAATTTGTACAATGACGTGCTCTATGAAAAAATTGAGACGATCTCATTGTCTTTTCAAGGCCAATTTTGTGCCAGATAAGGGATTTTTTTCCGTAAAATATTGTGATAGCCAGATACCTTACGTGTGGACGATAGCAGTGCTATTTGCAAAGGAGAGGTGAAGATGCCGAAACGCAGGAAATAATTGTTAGTTCAATGATTGGAACAGATTAAATAAGTTGATATTTTTTAACAACAATCCCATCAATTTTAATACGTTTTGACTCACTAGTGGAATGGATTCGTCGGGTTCCTCCCTCGGTCTAGTCGAACCAAACACTTGGGCTATTATGTGAACAAACAGCATATATGGGTAACGTATTAATTTAATACGTTCAGTGCTACACCAAATTTTTGAGTGATGTGTACAGACTGGCGTTGCTAGTTTACTATGTACGCATTAGGCTGTGCGAAAATATTCTATGCCGCAACATGTTAACTTAACGTAAAATCGCATTATATAACTTCACTCGCCCCATGAAAACATTTTCATAAGTTCTCGCTTTAAAAAATGTCTTGTCTCAATATTTGTCATAGATACTGACTGCCTCAACTTTGAAGAAGTCTACTATGCTCTTTGCGCAGCTTGTAAAATAAGAGAAAGGCCAACGTGTATACTGCAAAATAAATTTTTTTGTTAAATTTCACACACTGAAGGCGAAACATTCGTTTGTGACACTGAGCCGGCAGAAGAACGCCTTGCTTTATAATAGTAATAGATGTTCGTGTATGCGAATGTACTCACGCACATGCTTGGTGCGTTCAGGCATGTGATTCTCGTGCCCCCATTTGAAGATCTGACAAGACACACTTCTGCCAACTAATGTGCTTCTAATTATAAACTGATTGGTTAGTTATATACAGAAAACTACAATAAAAACCTTGATTTTATTGAATTAAAAGTTACATAGAAGATTTAAACATGTGCTTATTTTTATTTTTCCCCAGAGACTGATACGGCACAAAGCGAAAGTTGACAATCGGTCTCTGGAGACCGATAACAGTCCACGGACTAGACAACATTTTTTAGTCAACGTGTTAAATAGTCAACAAAATTTTCAAATCTGGATTATTCTATTTTTTTTTTAATAATTAAAGCCAATATGAACCCAATAATGCCCGGTTTATTTTTTCTACATAAGATTACATACTCGCAGTGGGTTCATATGGACCTTCTGGGCTCAAATGGGTTGATATATTTATCAATAAACTCCGACAAGGATTTAATTTGATGAAAATAAAAATGATTTAACAACTTTGCTGAAATAACGGTGCGTAATTTATTGCAATTAGGCACTGTTATTTCATCATTGAATAAAACGGATGTCACAATCAACATTTTAATAATTGTTGACGTTAATACATGGCTGAAAAAGAATAAAGGTTATCAGCTTTTTTTGGTTATTAATTGAAAATGAAATAAACATACTGAACATACACAGCTTGTGCACATACTCTTGAGATTGGGCATTTTGTGTAAGCACTACTTACATTACACTGTACTAAACGAACGGATGTGAATTTGTGTTAAATATTGTTGATTTCTGAACAAATAAAGTGCGTTAGGTGTAGAATAACCGAACACGGCATTTATTGCACGCAGTGCGTTTTTATGCTTGGCAATTATAAACAACGAACACTTTTATAGACATTTTATTTATAATTATAAAAGGATTTTTTGTAAAACTATTTAATGGTTTTATTTTAATTGAATACTGGCACAGTCAATACAATTAATTTTGCAGTGCTAAATTATTACAATTAGAGCATGCATTCTCAATTTTTTGTTTTCCTCTTTTTTCCGGGTTGTTATTTTCAATAGCAAGACAAGGTGTACGAAATGGACTGTTAAGGCTATTTAGTATACATTTAGAAGAGAAATTTTCACTGTGACGAAAATACAGTGTCTACTAATAGTAGTTGTCATTTGTCAAATACTTAGTAAGGGTCAATAACCAATCCATTGATGTCACTATAGTTGGGCATAGTTTTCAAAATTATAAAACCACTTTATGGTGAATATTTGTTTAATTTAAAAATTTATTAGTTTAGTTTTAGGTTATATGTAGTGATGCCACCGGATTCTAAAACAATCAAAGAAACTATAAAACTGTTAGTATCAACTCAAGTCAATATATACCGGCCGCCAATAGCAAATAATAATAATAAAAGTTGCGTTGAGTCCAGCTTGTCGTCTGCTATTGTCAGTAAAAATCAGACGTTTAATTAAAACAGCCGACTGACTAACTGGGATTTGTATTACAGTGAAATCTCTAGTTGCGGACACCTCCAATAAGCAGACAACTCTTATAACCGGACAGTTTAGAATACACCGGCACACATCCTTATATGTATTTAACTTTCTTTTAAGCAAACAAAATTTGTTGCACCGTAAGTGTCCTGCTTAACGGAGATTTCAATGTATTTCTATTAGTTATTGGCAGCTTGTATGCCCTGACACTAAAAGCTTTATTATTTTATATGTCATAATATCCTTATTATGCTGCTTGATATTGTTTCTTTTGGACTAGTTTTGGTTGTTAATTAACAACGAATATTTTTGATGTTAACAATTAATGACAGTTGTATTTGTAAAACGTATTCTTCAAAGAGTGCTTCAAAAATATTTGCCGGCAAGGACCTAACAGCTGAAACTAGTCCGAAATAAACATCAAACAGCTTATAATATATTATTACATATAACCTAAAACTACAATTAAATATTAAAATATATCGCATTGTGAGATGAGAACTGTCGTAACATCTAAAAACAAATATTGTATTTTAAAGATTTTAATTGCTCTAGAAATTTTATCATTGTAATACATTTTTAAAAAAAATAATAATTTGGTTTGTTCTAAATGCAAAAAAGAGGTTTTCATAATGAAAAGCCTTAAAAATACATATATCACTATAGTCGATTAAAAACTGAAAATATCAATGTCGGAAGCTACGACACTTTACATATCGTAGTGCGACATGCAAAATACGATCAATCTGAATTTATTAAAGTGTTTTTCTAACTTTAATAGTTTTTGAACTTACAGCGAATATGTTTACAGAGTCATGGGTGCATATCGGTGGAGGTACGCCTTCATTGAGTGGATCTCAGGGTGGCACACCTGGCTCTGTAACTCCTCATATCACTGAGGAATATCTCCGATTGCTCAGAGAAGCTCAACGAGAATCGAATAATTCTTCAACCCGAGTTTCACCGAGAAGTAGCCCAAAATCGCCGCCAAATAGTCCGGTGCAAGGCACACCGCTCATCATGGAATGGCAGTCATATTATATGAACAGCGAAAATAAAGACGTAAGCTACTTTTTAAGTTATTTTATTAATTACAGTCATTTATAATTAACCCATCATTGTTAATGTATCTCTCAGACCGACGTATAAAGTTATTTTTGATTGTTTGTGTATTTTGGCAAAAGCCTTCTAATGCTTTCTATTACCTTTTATTTGAAGTCTATGAAGGACCAGTGTAACATCGTCTAGTTCCTAGAACATTTGGTTTACGATATATTGACACCGATGTTATATTTTATGCGTTTAGAAAAAGTAACTAAAATTAAATTTTATTTTAAAATAAGGTTTTTTAGGGCAAATATATGTAAACCGATTTAGCATTAGTGATAAATTTAGTTTTAAGATTCGTGAGTTAAATACTAGAGTTGTCACATACCCATTTATGGAAATTTAGCATTGGTCATGGCTTTAAGATTTGGCCTTGAAAGTTTGTAATATTCAATTTTGGTGGTTAAATCCTTAAATTCTGTAGTAATACGCATGCGTTATGTGGGCGAGCAGCTATTAATGTCAAAAGCTACGTTTGGAAAACTGTTTTGGTCATATTGGTTATGTGGCGTCGGTCTATGTGTACACTACACCATAATAAATAAACGTGTTTTGGTGTAAATGGTGTTAAAATAAATATTGTCCATTTGCAAACGGCTAAAGTGCATTTGGTG
>JARJEC010156040.1:0-13523 GCA_030264575.1 Tachinus sp. AB-2021 | reverse complement strand
ATTCTTAGTTTTTCTGCAATATTTTTAAATATAGATGGAGTATATTTGAATCATTTATGCTTTGCCGATGACATCGTGTTAATAAGCAGCGATCCCAAAGAACTGGAGCGTATGATGACAGAGCGTCCCTGTGGGTATTACTAAAAATGAATCTGAACAAGACCAAAATCATGAGTAGGGACGAGTTACGTATAAAAATAGACAACCACGTGTTTGATACCATTGAGGAGTACATATATTTAGGTCACTCAATTAAATTGGGAAAGGAAAATCAAACGTCTGAGATAACCAAGAGAATACGACTGAGCTTAAAGACCAAAACATCCCTAAAAGTCTCAAGCAAAGCTATGATGCATGCATCTTGCCCGTGTCCACATATGGACTAGAATCTGCAACCTTAACACAGAAAAGTACAGGACGTCTTTGAACACTACAAAGAGCAACATGCTCAAAGTGTCTATAAGGCAAAATACGTATTACAGAAATAAGGAGAAGAACGATGGTATAATAAAATACATCATTGAGCGTGTAGCTGCACTTAAATGGCGATGGGCGGGATATAGGTAGGACACCAATAAGTGGACAATACGTCGTAGTAAAATGGCGGCCACTATCAACAAAACGGAGCATCGGAAGACCCCAAAAGAGAAGGTTCAACGACCTCAAGCAGTCGGTAGCTCGGAACTGGCCCAAACTTGTCCTAGATAGGAACATATGGAAGATTTTGGAAAAAGCTTATGCTTATGTAAAGAAAAAAATATAAGATAAAAAAGAAATATGTGTATATTTGGTCAAAAAGTACTGAAAAATATCAGAAGGCAAAGTTGTAAAAATAACAACCATTCAGAAATGTCTTGAAACCAAAATAAATGGATTGTATTAAAAAACTCTGCAAATCGTGAATGTTAAAAAAAATTTGAAGAATTTGACGCGCAGGGCATATTATACAAGATAAAGCAAACAATAATCTAAGGAAAGATGCAAAGAAAGAAACAAAAAAAGTTAAGGAAAAAACAAAGGTTAAGGGCTGGGTGAAAACAGCAGCTAATATAAACTATGTGAAAGTTCCACGAGATTTAAACTAACCAAAGCTCTAGTTAGGTTTAGAATATTAACAAAAACAATAGCATCCGGTCTTGTTGAAAAAGTCAAAGGTATTTCCATAAACACGTAATTCTTAGGGGTCACTTATTGAACTCCTTACTACGTCCTAAAAAAAGCAGATAAAAAGAAGCAAAAGATTTTAAAATATAACAAGTCCAGATACCACAAAAGCAATGTAGAAACTACTTAGATAAAAAAAAATACATATTTTATTCTACCAACATTAAAATTTTGAAATTAAATCTATGAATGCCAGGTTGTACTAACGCAGTTAAAGGAGCTTAAGAATTGCTTAGCATCGTAAACTGTATTAACGTAAAACTAAAATCTCAGATTTTCAAGTTGCTTTTCCATCCTAAGTTTTATTTTGGATAAACATCCAATTTATTGTGAAACTAACTAGCTCTGTTCGTTTGTTTATTCGAGACTGCTCCAAGCAAATTCCGTTGTGACGTCACAGTTCAAGATAATTCTCGTGAACTGTACCGTACTACTAATAAACAGAAATTGGGCAACTTGGAGTAAAAAGAGAATTGAGAATTGACAGTGACAGTTGAGATAACATACAATTAAGATTTGGCTTACGGGACTAATGCAAATGCCGTTAAGATTAAAGTTCAAGTTGTAATAACATATTTAACAATATAATATATGCTGGATTTGATATAAACTACTTTGTTTTTTATCACAATTTATTTAGTCACACCGTGACTGCAGTTTTGACTGAACCTCAGTCTTTATCAGATTGCAGATTAAATAAATAATGATAAAAAACATAGTAGTTTATTTCAAATCCTGCATTATGAATTATCACTTAGTAACGGTCGATTCTATCAATTTTCTTAATATAATATATGTTTTAGAAATAATTATTTTAAATTTTGGAGCGTCAATCCAAGCTTGCATTGTTTACTCCTGCTCGAGATGAAGAGTAAACGATGTGTGTTCATGTTCGCAGCACACAACAAACAAAATGCAAACTACTTAGTGTAAGTTACGGCATACAAACGAAAAGCGGAGCGTGCTCGGAGCACACAGACCGACAAAGAAGAACTAATGTAATAATATTCGCTAGACACCGATTACTTTTTGCCCAAGGCAAACCGTTATCTAATAGGGAATAATTACCAGCCGTTGAATGTGTCAAACAACTCAGTATATTATGAAACACCAACAGCTGCTTTGTTGCTATTTATACGCGAGTTTTTGCGCCATGTTTACTTGTAGTTACATTTCTAATTACATGTAATTATTTTAATGATGTCACAACACTTCCCTTCAATAACCACAACTCACAAAAACAAAGTATCTACGGTAAGTCGCAGAAACTCCCCTTATTTTAGAGGAAATACTTTCAAATTGTGTCATATTTATAACCAAAAATGTCAACAAAAGACGTACCTGTCATCAGTAAATATGTAAATGGTTATGTTTCCTCTTTTTCTCACAATAGCACACATGATTTGACACAGAATTTTTCTCAAAGCCTCACAATCCAGCTACGAGACGTCATATTCACGTCATTTTTTGTCACAGTTTAGGTCCTTATGATTTAAAACATGACGTAAATGCAAAGATAATAAAACAAAACTATGTCAAGGGCCAAAGACATTACCCACAGACGAAAAATTGACGTAACTTAATTACGTGAAAATACCGTCAGTTGTTGACGTAAACTAGACGTGCCGATATCGTAAATAAATTTTCATCAAAACTATTGAACCAATAAAGTGTATATCATTAATCACCATTAATTATAAACACTTCATTAGACGATATTTACATTTTATTGTGACTTATTTTCTTGCTGTATAATGTATCCACAGGACAATTTTTTCCTTTTAATTAATTCCACTTAAGATTGGCACAGAATATCCGAAGTTATCGCATCTTGATTAATTTAATTAACTACTAGCTGCTGCTATCGATAGCAATGTTGCTATTATCACCATATTCTAACTCAACTCAACTCCATGCCTACCAAAAATGATGAAGCTTGTTTTGGCGTATGATTTTTGAAAACATGCAGACTATAATTGTGTGCTGGCGTGTGCACAAGATAGTAACGATAGAAGTACGTCAATATGATGTCGGAAATGTAACGTTTTATCATATTTCAATTAATGTCGAAAATGCTACGTCATTTGTTCGACTAAAAATGATGTCTATTAGACGCAATCTATTAGTCATATGACGTTATATTTACTAACATCACCAAACAATGACGTGAATATGACGTGACTTTGTTGGTTGGAAAATTTAATACCAGAGATAACCTAAACCTAACCTAGTCTATCCTAACCTAACCTAACTTAACCAAAAAGGTCAATAAAAGACATATCTGTCACCAGTAAATATGTAAATGGTTATGTTTTTTCTATTTCTGACAATAGCACACATGTTTTTAACACTGACATTTTGCCATGTTTTTCTCAAACCCTCACAAATTTAATACCAGAGGTCCCCATTTTGGTGAATTTTATAAATCGGCAAGGTTGCAGTATTTGAGCAAGGGAGCGTTTATGTTGGAGCGACAATAAGCGACAAAAGCGACGATAGTAACGCAGAGCAGAAAATTAATACATTGAATTGAATAAACCTGTATTAGTTTTCTGCGCTATCTGGTTATTATCGTGCCTTTAATCGCTTATCATGGCTCCAACATACACTTACTTTTAGACTAGGAAGACATGTATCGGTTGAATTGACCCGATATTTTTGGGAAGGGATGTTGTTGCATAAGTTAATATGGACGCAAGCAAAATTGAAAAAAAATTAAGCCAGTCTAGATTTTATATTAAACATTTCCACTTGCCCTGTTCTTGCGAGAAGGATCTCAATTAAAAAACATTTTACTTTTAGAGTATCTGGTCATATCTTATCAATATGGAAAGGAATTTTAAATGGCCAATAGCAAATTATATGACCAAGCAACCTCACCTTACACAATCGATGAGATGCGTTGTAGTTGATTGGCTTGCAGCAGTGGCCGATGAGTACTCTTTGAGTGAGCAAACGTTGCATCTTTCCGTTAATTATATCGACCGCTTTTTAAGTCAGATGTCAGTGGTAAGTTCGATTTTTTAATAACTTTATCTAATTGCTTATTGGAAAAATTCTGTTTTCCGAAAATTGTTATTTGTATGACAATTCTCTTTTTGAAAATTGAATTTTAATGATTATACTTTTTCAACTACAATTAATTTCAAATGGGGAATAATCAATTTCAAATTGATAATAATGGATTCTGACTTGTGTTTGATCATAATGTGTGACTTATTACATAATTATTAAAAATAATATAACCTAATCTGTCGGTTGTGTTAAATTTCTCAGAGTCCCAAAAAGCAAATCAATAAATTACCTGTGTTTTGATTTGTCCTCAGCACCAATTAGAGGTAGATGGGGTGGGGTTGATTAGGTAAAATAAAACATATTTTTTTATGGAGAAAAAATGATTAAAAATGAATTTTTAAAACCACGCTTTGCCACACCCTTAACGTAGATGGTCCCAATTTGAAATTGATTAGAGTCCAAATTAGAAACCGATTAATCTCAATTTAAAGTTGGAAAGGTATAGTCCGGCAATGTCTTTACAAGACTCTCTGATTAAATTATTTATTTGTAACTTTAGAATCACTAAATGACAAACTTGATTTTTGCTCAATTTAAAAATATTGTTCAATTAGTGTTTTGCAATTGGATTTCTTACAGTTTCCGAAAAAAATTAATACAAAACACGTTAATAAAATGTCTCACTTGACTCGGAGCTTTAAAACACTTGGCAGAAAGTGCCTCCTCTTTAACATAGCTTTTCACCAGTAATGTATAATTTTCCTTTTACTTTTATGTATTTGCAAAAATTTTGCTGCTTATTGCTGCGCGGGTAATGTTCATTTTAAATATTAGTCCAAATAATTACTTTGCAAATTAATTATTAAATTATTATTTGTAACTATGGATCCAACAAAATGATAAACTTGATTTTTGCTCAATTTAAAATTTTATGATTTTCGGTCAAATGACGTTATATTCACAAATATCACCAAAAAATGTCGTGATTCTGCTATCTGGGCTGTAAATCGTTCTAACTCATTAGATTTTACAAAAATAGTTACAAAAGTTACTGAAGAATTCTAAAAAACAAATATAAATTCAAAAATGACTTACCAAATTTGACAAAATATGAGGTCATTCTATTAGGTCGGTATCATTCTATAAGTTCTATAGGAGACAGCTTGTATCAAGGAACCACTAAGCATAAACGAGTTCAACTATTTCGTAACTATTTATTTACTGTCTGCAGCAACCGATATTGATTTTTCGAATTTAATTCTAAATTTTCAGCAGCTTTGATATTTTGTTGGATGTACGTCCGATATGGTCTAGTGGCTAGGATACCTGGCTTTCACCCAGGAGGCTCGGGTTCGATTCCCGGTATCGGAATTTTTTTATTAATCTTCATTTTTTATAAATTCCTGTTTTTAAATACTTAAATTGATAACAATTTTTAATTCATATCTATACTTTCCTAATATTGTCTAGTGGCTAGGATACATGGCTTTCATCCAGGAGGCTCGGGTTCGATTCTCAGTATCGCAAATTTTTTGTTTAATTTTTATTAATCATTTTTATTTTTTATAAATTTCTGTTCTTAAATTCTTAATTTGTTAACAATTTTTTATTCATATCTATACTTTCTTAATATTAAATTTTTCACTTGTCTACTACTACACGAGGTGTAATAGAAAAGTTGTGATCGGCTGTATTTCTCGGTATGTCAATTGCTCTGTTTGTTTGTTCGTTTGTTTATTCAGGCTTAGTCAAAATTACTGGAACGGTCGAATATATAATAACTAGACATCAGATTGCAAAAACAAATATACGCCGTTAATGGCTTTTAAAGAGCTTCTTACCCTCGACCCTCCACCTCGCACCCCTATGACGTGGTAAAGAAGCAACCGACTATTTTTATTGCAGATTTGGATTCTACAAAAAAAACGTGACTTTTATATTTAACTTATTGCTCGCTGTGTGACAGGCGCAATGAGTATAGTTTTGAATACAAAAGCTAGGTTTTTTTTTGTAAAATCCAAATCTGCAATAAAAAATAGGAGTTTATATTTAAGATTTACCCCACCCCTTTGTGAGTTTTTATTTTAAAACAACCCCTATTTTTTATTGCAGATTGAGATTCTTAAAAAAAAACGTAACTTTTGTATTCAACACCTTGACACCCACCTACTCGCCCAACTATTGTGTCATCCAATTATTGAATATTATCCTCATCTGCAATGTTGCAGTAAAAATATTGTACCGAACATTAGTTGTCATTTAAACAAATCTTATAATAATATAACCCAATCGAACCTAATTAAAAACAAGTTGACATTTATTGATTGGTGTAATATATTTGCTGGGCAGGGTGAGTTAAGGTTCCATAATCAGATTTATTAATTCAGTATTTGCAACCAAGATGACCCACCCACGCGCTCAACTATTCTGTCATCCAAATATTGGATTATCTCTACGTGCGATCTTCCAAGCAAAAATATTGCGTCGAAAAATGAATGTCAAATGTATATTTACATAAGTTAACCTAAGATTTATTAAAATGACAACTGACATTCATCGTCCGATACAATATTTTTACTGAAACATCTCAGCTGAATATAATATTCAATCATTGGATATCCCCACTTGCAATTTTCTTGTAATAATATTAATAAATCTTATGCTAACCTATTTAAATGTCATTTGAAATTCATCGCTCGGTGCAATTTATATGCTGGAAGATCGCAAGTGGTTATAATATCCAATAATTGGATGACACAAAAGTTGTGTAGATGGGTGGGTCCTCATAGTAGTAAATACTGGATCGTTCTATCTATGGTAACCCGCCCAGCCATTGTGTCATCCAATTATTGAATATTATATCCACATATAATGTTCCAGTAAATATATTGCACTAAGCGATAAATGTTAAATGTCATTTAATTAGGATGAGTCAGTAACCATAGTAAAAACCATTTACAATTTATAATTATGGTAACCCACCCATCTGCCCAGCTATTATGTCATCCACTTATTGTATATTATATAAATTTGTGATGTTTCAGCAAAAATATATTACCCCAGACCATAAATGTTAGTTATCATTTAAACAAATCTTAACCTAACCTAAATAAATGACATCGTCTGGTTGAATATTGTTGCTGGAACATCGCGGGTGAATATAATAGTCAATAATTGGATGACATAATAGCTGGACAGGTGGGTGGCAAAGGCGCATCCAGGGTGAAAACAAAGGGGTTATGCCCCCCCCCCAACATTTGTTAAAATTGTTTTTGTTTTGAACATTTTCGAAACAAATAATATAATATTTGTAATTAGTGGAAAAATTTTGGATGTGCATGTTTGCATGGAGGCTCTTTTTATCGAAGAAAAAAATTCTTTAAACAATATTTTGATATCACCATCTCTACTGTCAGAAGCCACTCGTGTGGCTGACTGTACTCCATACAGTGTTTCATTATAAGCTATAGTGTAGAATAGTATATTCTGCAACAAGTTTGGAATGAGCATATTCTTCCCAAGTAGAAAGTTTGTCAAACGAGCCCGCCAAGGCGAGCAAAATGATTTCCAACCAGTGCCCCGCAAAACTTTTGTGTACCGCTAAATTTAAAATGTGGTCTCGGAATTAATTTAGATTTACTAAATATTTTTAAGTTGCGATCAACAAACCAAATTTCTAATCAACACTTGTGTTAATAGCGATTAATAATCCCGATAATTAAAGCGCTTGCTACACTCATGCGTTAAAATATTTCGATTATTAATTGTTTCCGTTAACAAGCTTATTGATTAAATAACAATTGTTGATCAAGTATTAGTTTTTGTTTATAGTAACGCATTTATTACAAAATAAATATCATCTTTACTTTACTTTTAGGTACGTGATAAATTTCAGTTATTAGGATCTGCTGCTATGATGATTGCTGGAAAAATTGAAGACGTATACCCACCAGATAGCAAGGAATGGGCATACCTAACCGGTAACAGCTACACAAGCCAACAAATAAGAAAAATGGAACAATTACTACTCAAAGTTTTAAAATTTGAGTTGCAACCACCAACAATCCTATCCTTTATTCAGCATCTTTGCGCGGAGCATAAAATCGATAAGAAAACAATGCATTTAGCAATGGTAAGAGATAATCAGTCAAATCCTCTAATTGTTTTATTATTGAATTAAAACACTTATATTTCATATAATAAGCAAAATTAGTTAAAAATAGCGTAAAAGCTGAAACTAGTTTTGCAAAATAAAATATAAAAAACAAGAAACGCCTATATGCATAATCATTGAATTATTTCAAACATAACCCTAAATAAAAAATTATATTTCAATTTCAGTACCTCAGCGAATTAATTTTATTAGAAGGCGAGGATTATCTACATCATGTGCCATCCAAATTAGGAGCAGCTTCGATAGCCTTAGCTCGTCTCACTTTAAACAAAATGGATCCGTGGCCGAGGATATTGGAAGCAACTAGCGGATACTCATTAAAACAATTAAGTCCCGTAGTTCAGCGTCAAAATCGGACTTTTCAAGATTCACCAACAAAAACACAAACTGCAATTCAAACTAAATATCAAACCGAAAAATATTACAAGGTTGCTCTACTAAAACCAAGAAGCCTAAACTTGGATGAAATAGATGATGCGGAATAACTAACTGTTTCATTTAAATGAAAAATACAATGAAACAAAACGAACAAAAACTGTGATTTCAATTTCTGATATTTAATTAGTGCATCAATGAAGATTTCATTTAAATGCTACCATCCTCAAGCCTTTTATTTATTATTTGTTTTATATTATAACATATTACTATTGTTATTTTTTAATGTATTTTTTATATGTACTATTTTATATGTACTATTTTATTTTATAATTATTTTAATAATTAGGTTAATCTTATACAATAATTCTAGGATGCAAATGTTAATCATAATTTATTAAAAATACTTATTTATATTATTGACAACATGTTACTTAGTATCTGATTATTATTATTTTATTTATTTAGCAATTTAATACCATAATTAATTTTTTCTAGAATGTATTTGTATATTGAATAAAATCTGTCATATTCAACACTTTATGGGTGTGAAAACATATATTTAAGCAATCACATTTCTGATTCCTGTGATAATTTTTAAATAAACAGAAAACATCTTAATGCCAAATTTTTTTGTGGGCAAACCTTTTGGTTTAAAATTAAAAAAAAATAAAACAAGTTTGAATAAATATTTACATCTTTAGTATTGATTTTATATTTACAATTTTAACTTTTATCAATAATTATTTCTTATATTTAAGCTAAGCTAATATTTTAAGTCATAAAATTGTTTAAACTGGAAAATTCAAGCCTTTCTGGTTGATCCTCGTATAGTTAACATATAGGCAACCAAATTTACGTACCTGTGCGTTTGGTTTCATTACTTTGATAACATTAAATAACCTCAAATATTATTCAGAACATTTTCAAAAATGTTTATAAAAAATATAGTAAAATGTGGGAATATAGGAATTCTGCGAATTCAAAACAGATTTGCAAGCAGAAATATATTGCAGCTGAAAGAGAGAGGAATGTTTCAAGACATATTCCCAGAAAACTCTTCGTAATTGTAATATTTAAATCGGAGTACTTAAAAATTAATTACATTTAATTTTAGGGGAGAAGTACGTGATATATTAAACTCTTCACCACAATGTGTATATGCAGGTTTTGACCCAACAGCACCTAGTTTACACGTTGGAAATTTATTAGTGCTTGTTAATTTATTACATTGGCAACGAGGAGGACATGACGTTATAGCTTTGGTAGGTCACGGATAATTAAGCTAAATTTAATAATACAAAATTTATTAGATAGGTGGTGCGACAGGTCGGATCGGTGATCCAAGTGGAAAAAGCTCCGAAAGAGATAAACTTAGTAGCGCACATATTGATGATAATTTAAAAGGAATACGTTGTAATATAGAAAGTATTTTTAATAATCATGAGAAATATTTTTGGAGTAAAGATAAAAAGCTGGGAAAATTAAGGTGGATTTTAATTGGGTTTAAAATTAAATATTTATTTTATTATAATTTAAGAATAATTAATAATGAGGAATGGTATAATAAAATGTCTCCCGTTGAGTTGCTCGGAAATGCTGGACGCTTTTTACGAATGGGGACTTTATTATCAAGGACGAGCGTTCAAACAAGATTGCAAAGTTCTGCAGGGATGAGTTTGACAGAATTTAGTTACCAACTTTTTCAAGCCTACGATTGGTTGCATTTGTATAAACAATTTGGTTGTAGTTTTCAAGTAAGTCAAAATAATGATCATAAAAATTGTAATTTATTAATTGAAATATTTTATAGATCGGAGGAGGAGACCAGATGGGAAATATAATGTCTGGCCAAGAATTAATAAGCAAAACCTGCAAAAAACAAGTTTACGGTAGAGATCCTTTTTATGGCTACTATAAAGACCCGATCACATCCGCTTTTTACTGTCAATAAATGAAATATGCATAACACAATATTATTTTAATACTGGAAAATTATTTATTTATTTTCATTAACTAAAATATTTATTTTTAGGCCTTACATTACCATTAATAACAACAGAAATGGGTGACAAATTTGGAAAATCAGCAGGAAATGCAATCTGGCTATCATCTGACAAAACATCACCATTTAATTTGTATCAATTCTTTATCCGAATGTCGGATGCAGATGCGGAAAAAATGCTTAAATTATTTACACTCGATACGACAGGCTTTATAAAAGATACAATTAGGCAACATAAAGAAAAGCCTGAATTGCGATTAGCACAAAAAAGTTTAGCCGAAAAAATTACTTTATTAGTTCACGGTGAAGAAGGACTGCAAATAGCAGTAGCCGCATCGAAAGCATTATACGATTCAGATATTACTGCTTTGAGTCATATGAACGTTAATGAAGTGGCCGAATTATTTCAAGGTGCCGAAATAGTTGAATTGTTAACGGAAGGCGGAATGAACGTTTTGGATTTGTCTATGAAAACTAGATGTTTTCCCTCGAAACGTATGTAATTTCCAGTTTTATTTTAAAAGTGTTTAATTTGGTTTTATTTTTAGAAGATGCAATTAGAATTATATCAGCTGGAGGATTTTATATAAATCAACAACGAGTTAATAATCCTGAAGAAATTTTAAGTCAGACTGTACATAGATTATCGAATGATATTTCTTTGTTGAGGGTTGGAAAGAAAAATTATTACGTTGTCAAATGGTTGCAGTAATTTTTAATTGAAATTGAATTTTGTAAATGAATCACCCAAAGAAAATAAAAAGTCTATTAAAGAATACCATTATATTAATCCATTCATCATCTAACTTGTCCTGATGAATGATATGACTTATGATTGGACATGACGTCAGGGATAGCAACAATGATTAAGGATTGATTAATAGACAACTAAGTTTGCACTTGTGGTAATACATAAAAATGAAAATCAAGTAGATGGGGTTTTTTCATAGGCGGAACAAATATAAATTAATAGCCGGATATATATTATTAAAAAACAAATAAAATATTAATTGCATATAGAATTTAAAATAAATAAATTAATGTTCCACTACGATTGTACCATGAATATAAATGCATCTTGGCCTTGTGTAAACATGTTGAAATTGTTTACATTCATCAAAACATCACGAACGTCTATGGGATAAAATCCTTAATCATTGATGCTATCCCTGTGTGTCTAAATAAGTAAAAAGAATGTTCTGTATGATGTCATTTATATTATAGGTGTGATTTGAAGTAAAACTTTTCTAGTAAGGTAGTGAGTCCAAAAAAAAAATTAAATACTTATTTTATGCAGTGTTGTTCAAAATAATGGACATATTTAGATACAGACTTGTTAAAAACTGAAACCCAGGAGTTTCAGAGCGTCTCATTACTTTTTATGCCGTCGAATGAAAAAAATGGTAAGCTGTAATGTTGCAACTCTCAATTGTAAGCTGCGCATGGACGGGCGTTCCGTTTAGCCAGATGATGTGATAACATGCTAACAGAGTGACGTGAATAGGGAATCTTGATGTGATTTAAGTGTTCTTAACAGTGGTTGACAGCTTTGTTGTCACTCCTATAGAAGAGTGCCACACTACGCCACCATTCGGAAGACCCGTGAATGCTCACCATCTCGTCATTAATAACATGAACTGATGTTGCGGGGATGTTACGTGACTTTATTGAAGCAAAAACTTTAAAATTCAGGTGTGAGTATGAAAAAGCGAGTGGCTAAAAATGTAACAATTTGAAGGGAGCGGGTAGGGATACAGGCAGTGAGCGAATAAGAATGAATTGGACTGGACACGTGATTGCCTGTATGCATTGGCTTATGTATCTGTAGGGCGTAGTGTAGTGTGGCCGGGTAGCTGTGCATAAATAAGACGGAGAAAAAGATGACATTGACGTTGACATTTAATTTTCAATATAATTATATTATAACTAGCAATAACTCGTCAAAAATGATAGCTATTTTGATTTTTTAGTAAATGTTTAAAATTNATGTATAACAATTTTGAAACACCCTACACAAACGCTTTAAAATATCATGTATAACGCCCTGTATAAACTTTTTAACACACCCTGTATAATCATTTTAAAACACCCTGCATAAACATTTTAAAACACCTAGTATACAAAGTTTGAAAGACACTGTATAGTAAGTTTGAAAAACACTATATAAACGTGTAAAACATCCTGTATAAAAAGTTGGAAATACCCTATATGCAAAATTTGTCACACCCTGTATAACAATTTGTATAAATATTTTAAAACAACCTGTAGAACAATTTGGAAACACCCTTACAAAAGTTTTCTAATAAATCAAAGCATCTTAGCCACGGATTATAGTGCTAGTCCAGATGCACTAGACGCTGCGATTTAAATTCAAACAAAATGTTTACTTATACTTGTGTATGTTGCCAGCACACTTACAATTTTTTTAATTGTATTCCGTATTGCTTGTTGCAAGTGAATGTTAGCTAGGTAATCCATAGACAAGGCGACCACAGATCATCTATACAGTAGGCGACGATGTTATGTTACGGGTTACAGCCACTGTTACTGGTTACAATTTACAAGCATGTTACCCATATTACAACTCAGTGTGCGTGCATGTGTATTAAATAGAGAGACAACAAAATGTGCAACTACTTGGTCTGCGTTGTCATTGGTCCTTATTTTTTATAATGTTGACGTTTAAAATATTTTTGTTGAACAGTGCTGAGCGCCAAATAATCCACCTATTAGAGTGTCAACTACCTAACCTAATTTATAAATATCTTCACATTACATTCTGACAAATTT
>JARJEC010156025.1:0-17568 GCA_030264575.1 Tachinus sp. AB-2021 | reverse complement strand
TTTGGATATCTATGAAAAGGAGGCCGACAGTTTGGGAAATATTCGCTTGTTAGGCGTAAGTTTAAGCAAGCTTAGCCTCGCTGGCCTCGAAGATGAAAAAGAAGAAGCTCCCACACAATTATCTTTGTTTGATGATATTGAAGTAGAGCCCGAAAATGATGAGAAGTCTAAAAAACTTAACCAAGCTATGGATCTTGTGACAAATCGTTTTGGAACTGAAGCTTTAAGGCCAGCTACGGTGGCTAAAGTTAAAAAATAATAGAATAGTGAGATATGATGAATTGAGGTAAAATCAAGGGCGAAGGGCCTTAGCGCAGCCGAAATGTCTTAGATTCACCGAGCGTCTCGGTTCGGAAGCTAATTTATCGCCTTCTTACCATAAGAAAGAAACTCTTCTGGAAAACTAAGATTTTTCAGAGGAGTTTCTTTCTTAAATATATTTTCTAAGTCGTCCCGAAGAGTAGTTTTACCTAGCTTCTATCAGCAAATAAATTATTCCCCGGCTTTTATTCTTTTGTCCAATAGCGATTTGATATAGCCTGGCTGGCTTTGAAATATTCCACATATTTGAAAACCCGCTGTTTCATTTCTGACCGGGGTGCGGTTTCATGGATGCCCCGAATATCATAATAAAAGGGTAAATCATTATAAATTAAATTAGAGGCTTGGCAGAGGTTAGATGCCCTCACGTCTTCTTCTATTACCGGGAAACCGCGTGATTCCATCACCCTAGGTCCGGTAAAGATCACCAAAGCATTAGGTTCGGCCAAAATAACATCGCCTAAGGCGGCGTAACTGGCAATAGCGCCTCCTGTTGTGGGATCGCCTAAAATGGAAATAAACGGCAGTCCTTCTCTTTTTAGGTGGGTAACCGCATTTACTGTTTTAACCATTTGCATCAAGGCCGGGGTGCCTTCATGAAGGCGGGCCCCGCCAGAGCAGCACAGGCTTACTAAGGGTAATTTTTTACCGATAGCGTATTCAGCAAGCCGATAAAATTTTTCTCCGAAAGCAACTCCTAAAGTTCCCCCGGAAAAATAAAATTCACATACAGCTAAGGCAACGCGTTGGCCATAAATCGTGGCTTCCCCGGTTACCAAGGCTTCTCTAAAGGGCGAACGTTGGCCTTGTTTGCTTATGAAGGAGGCATATTCAGGTGTTAAAAGGGCGGGATGTAAAAGGTCATGCACGGTTAAATCACGATTAAGTTCTTGAAAAGAATCATCATCGCTAAGGCATTTTATCCAGCCCAAAGCGCCCATTATGCCGCTTTTCCCACATTCAGGGCAGACATAATGGTTATCCATAAATTTATTTAAGGAAATGACCGCTCCGCAGCCATCTTCTTCTCCACTTTTTAAACTTAATTCCCCACATTTTACAAATTCATCTGGTCGGTTAGCTGGGTCTTTAACTTCCCCCCAATCCAGGTTAGGTTCCATATTCAGGCCAAGCTCACTGGCACGAAAAGTTTTAAGGTCAGGGGAGGGGACTGATTTGCGGCGCAAAGGGGTTAAGCTGAACCATGAAGCCCAACGGCTTTTTTTACTAGCTTCACTTTGCCCTTCTTCAGTTTTATCTGTTACCCCAAAGGCGGCAGCCCGTTTACGCCTATCCCGGATTAAGTTTTTGATTTTACTTTGGCTCATGGATTTGGCGCGCACGGTTTTAGCTAAATAATCTTCCAAAACTTTAGCATAACCCGCCACATCTGTGACCTTGACCGGAGCCGGTAAAATTTTATCGATTACCCCAAATTCTAAGAGTTCCGGTGCTGTAGGTTTAGATATTTGAAGTGCTTCCCGTACTTTTGTAGCATCGCGGAAAATTATGGCGGCCATACTTTCAGGGGGTGCTGTGGCGTAAAGGGCATCATCAAACTGGGCCCGGCGGTCCGTCATTTGTATAGCTAGGGCTCCGCCGCTGCCACCTTCACCGATGACAACAGATATTGTTGGTATCGGCACTGTTAGAAAAACTTTTATTAAATGGGCTATAAAAAAAGCTTGGAATTTACGAGCTGACTCCATAGAAATATCAGCCCCATAAGTGTCAATAAAAGTTATTATGGAAACCGGCACACCTTCTTCTTGGCGGTGCATGGCTTTGTGAATAAAGCGAATAATGTTGGAATGATCATCCGCTGTTAGCATGCCGTGGTTTAGTTTTGCGAGATCTTCTTTAGTGCGTAGATTCTCCGGCTTTGGTTTTTGTTGAGCAATGACGAATATATCTCGCCCCCAGCGGTCGGCCTCACCCAATATCAAGGCGTCGCTTGATTGGGGGCTTTGGCGGAAATTAGGGAAAATTATGTGAATTAAATCGCTTGACCGGGGCCTTAAAGGCGAGCGAGTGCGTTTTCTAAAAAGTTCTACAACATCAATATGTCCAGACATGACAACTCCTAATTTTGGGGAAAATTATAGTCTTGCCCAAAAGGGCCTTGCGCAGCCTTAATGGCTTAGATTCACTAGCGTCTCGGCCTGGAAGTGAATTAATTGCTTCCTCACCTTTTGTTTGCGCAATAATTTTATTTCCCAACTCTCGTAATAAAGCGCAAAATTTGTTAAAATTACTTTGCCTTAAAAGGCCATTACGATGTCGAGATAACAGCGGATAAGCTGTCGACTCGGCTGGGGAGTAAATTAATCGTCTCCCACTCTTGTTCAAGTTTTAACATTGCGCTTGATCAGTATATCAAATCTAAAAAGCTTTGTATAATTTTGTTTTATCTCGCACTTGGCTTTTAATCTTTTTTGCACCTTAGCCTATGGCTCGCTTTAACTGAGAAGTGAATTGGTTTTTTTTAAAAAAGATACGAAGTAATAAATTGTTTCTTAACAGGAGCAACGCTAAAATTACCGCCGTACTGGCGGAGTAAGGCCCTTTGGGGCAAGGAAATGAGGATTAAAGAATGAAAAAATCTCTTGGCCCTAAAACTTTAACTTTTCCCTTACCAGCTTTTTTACTAGGTTCATATGATGAAGAGGGTAAGGCAAATATCATGACAGCCGCTTGGGGAGGGATAGCCGCTTCTGAACCCCCGTGCATTAGCGTATCCATTCAACCGCCTCGTCATAGTTTCCAAGCGATATTGAATAATAAAGCTTTTACTGTCAATGTCCCTAATTCAGCAATTGCAGCTGAAACAGATTTAGCTGGCATTATTTCAGGCAAAAATCATGATAAATTTGCGATGACTGGGCTCACAGCTGTAAGAAGTGATTTGGTTAATGCCCCTTATGTTCAACAATGTCCATTAATTATGGAATGCGAATTATTTAAAACACTGGAATTGGGCAGCCATACCATGTTTATAGGCAAAATAATTGATGTTAAGGTGAACAAAGATATTGAAATGGAAAATGGTGCTTTAAATATGGCTATGCTTGACCCAATTTGCTTTAATTACGGTGGTGATTACCATAAAATCGGGGCTTCGCTTGGTAAAGCTTTCTCCATAGGCAAAGCCTTGAAAAAATAGCCTGAATTAAACATCCGGGATTGAGGAAGAAAAAAAATGGCTTATAAATTCCAAGATAAACGGGAGCTCAGTGCGCCAGAATTGCCAGTTATGTCCACCTTCCACTTCCCGATAAACATGTCCACACCCCGAAGGGGCATTGCGTAGGCTTAATATTTCAGATTCATTAGCGTCTGGGCAGGAAAGTGAATTAATATCCGCCTTGTTTTTTTTATATTTTACTAACAGTTTACTAAAAGCTTGATTTTCAGCTAAAGTTAAAGTGTCGTTTTTACCAACACTTAAAACTAAAGGGCGGCCCTGCCAAAAATCTTTTTTTTCAACGCTCATCCAATGGGCGCTGTAGGGCCGCCAATTAATACCGTTTTCACCAGGCGGGCCTAGGGCTTTTTCAATTAAAAGCTTAACATTAACAGCGTGTTTCCCTTTTGTGTGGTGGCTTATATCGCTTATGGCACTCATAGCCCCGGTGGCTTTAAAGAGGGTGGGATATTTGAGGGTAAGCGTCAAAGCGCCGTGCCCTCCCATTGAAAGCCCGGCAACAGCTATTTTGCTTTTGTCGCTAGCATCTTCCTGAGCCAGCACATGGGGTAAAAATTCATTAATTAAAAAGCTTTCTATGGCTGTTTCTTTTCCATCTATATACCAGCCAAAGGCTTCACAATCCGGCATTGCGATAATTAAGCCGAAGCGCTGGGCTAAAGCTGCCATTTCTTTATGACCAATATTATCTACCCAGGCGGAATAACCATCCCAAGCCCCATGAAGAAGTAAAAGCAATGGATATTTTTGGCCTGCCAAAGCCTGCTTGTTATTGCTTAATAAAGGTTTGGCCAGGTAATAGTTGATGTTTGCGCCGCGAGCCTTTGAATATATTTTATGCTTTTCTATGCCTTGTACTGCCATTACTTTGCCGCTGGATTTTAACTGCTGAACATTCAGCTCTCCATCTTCATCAGCTTCACCGGCCGAGGGCGCTATGGCTTTTTCAGCACTATGCCCCGAAGGTGCCTTGCGTAGCCCTAATGTCTTAGATTCACTGGTGTCTCGGCTGGAAAGTGAATTAATCGTCTCCACATCGCTGGATTTGGAAGGAAGTTTCATTGTGACAGTTGCGGCCGCACCTTGTTCTTTCTTCTCTTTCTTCTCTTCAAGCTCTTTAACTTTAAAATCAACCCAAGTTTCTATATCGGCTAGAAATTTATCGGCTACAATGCGTCCGCCCGCCTCACTTAAATGAATATCGTCACCTCTTCTAACTCTGATACTTTTTCCATCTGTTCCACGCAGGTAGGTGGCATATCTACCTTTAGAGTCGGTCAGGATATTCCAAGAATCCCAAAAATAACAGTTGCTGGCGGCTTCACAACTTGTTTTGGCTAATTGATTTACGCTTTCTATTTTTTCAGAAAATTTTATATCCCCCATTATTGGGAGCCCCACCCAAAATACTTCTATCCCTTTTTTATTGGCAATATTTAAAAGTTCACTGACCCTTTCTTTATAATTTTCATTCCATTTATCGCTTGCGAAGTGAACTCTTTTGCCGCTGCCAACCATATCTTGAGCATCGTTGGCTCCTATGGTTATGATTACTAAATCAGGCTTATACTTATTTAAACGTTCTTCAAAATATGAAAGCCAATCAAAATTATCCAGACGGGCTAAGCCTGTGCCATATTGTCCGTCACGAAACACTGCAAGCCCTTCATTTTGTTTTAAAGCTCTTTGAAGGGGCGGGCCTATGCCGTCAAGCATCATGGAATCACCTATTAATAAGGTGCGGGAAGGATTGATGCGTTTGCCCAGTGCTTTGGGGCTTATTTGAGGTAAGATAATTTTTCCGCCTAAATAAGCTGTTTGCTCGCTTAGAGAGCTAACAGGCGCTTTTTCAGCATCTGGTTTTTGTGTTAAATAAATTGGCGGTAAGTCTGCGTAAGGATCTTCTTGTTGATTGTTTTCTTTAGTGAAATGACTTTTTAAGATGAGGCCTTGGGCGGCTTTTTCAGTTTGTGAAAAATTTTCGTAATTTTCACTCTTCGTCAAAGGCTTAGATTCTGTATTCGGAGAATTTTGAGCAATTTCTACTTGGTGGGCAGGGGTGAAAAAATTTAAAACAAGGTCTTCAATTTTATTAAATTGCCTAGGGCCGTAAGGATCAATGTTTCCTCTAAGAAAAGAGGAAACATTGAAAGCTTTTTCTGAAATATAACCTTGATGCCTTAGGGCTAGGTTGTCAAACCAATCGGCCAGGCGCCCGGCTTGGTGAAAAGAAACTAAGCCAAAAGCCAAAAAATAAACAAAAATAATTTTGTTAGGGTTAAGGCCCCTTCTGCGGGAACGTATTGAGCGATCCCTTCGCATCTTTATTTTTCTTCTAAAACTGCTAGAAGTTTATGAGCCAAAGGCAGGCTTAAACTACGTTTACCAAGTTCAATCAAGCCTATTAAGGTTGCGGTTACGCCTACTTGCTCAGCTAGTTTTTTTTGACTCAAGCCTTTATCTGTTCGTAGCTTTTTCAATTTTTCAGGGCTTAAAAGTCTCAGAGCTGTTTCTTTTTCTTTTCTGCGATTTTTGAGGCTCCCTTTGGAGAGCAATTCAGAATCTAGGGCCGATAAATCCGCTGGGCTGTTTGGTTCCCCAGAGAAAATAATGTTTAATTTTTCCGCCATCAAAGGGCTTATATTGCGCTTACCCCTTTCCAGCAAGCTAATATAAATAGGGGTGACCCCCATTATTTTAGCCAGTTGCCCTTGGCTGAACCCTTTTTCTTTACGCCAGTTTAAAAGTTGCTGCGGGCTGATGCCTTCTTCTTCTTTCTTAGATTTTTTTGAATAATTTTTTTTGGCTGCTTTGGTGGAAGATGAGGCCAAAGCCTTTTTTATACCTACAGTAAAGCCAGTCATTTTGTATATGGGCAAGCCGTCTACCATTAAAATACCGTCAGCGCAAATAGAACGTGAATTTTCGTCAAGCTCTTTGACAAGAAGGCTTAGGCTCATTTCTTTGTGTTCGGGAGTTATTTGCCCCCGATATAACCACTGGTGTTTAGCTTTTGCTTGAGGTGATACCCAGACGGCGTCTTCTTCATTAATATTAAAACGCTTGACGGCGAAAGCTTTTAAAACTTGTAAAAAAGCTTCTAAGCCAAGTGAACCAGGCCAGACCGGATCTTGATGAAAATGGGCTTTAAAAAACCAAGCCTTGGGATCTACGGAATTTATGGCAAAAGCACTGCCGAGGCTATATTCCCCGCCTTTTAGATCAATGCTATATTTGCTTATCATGCGCCAGCGCCCACCCGGCCATAAGCCCGCTTCAGGATAAGCTTCTAATGAAGGTGGCTGTTGGGGCCATAGGGCCATATTTTCCCCTAAACCTGCCTGTTGGGCCAGGGCATCTGGGCTGAAAAATCCAAAATGAGTTTTTCCTTCATAAACAGTCTTGCCAGAAACCGCACAAGAAAAATCATAGTGCTGAATTAAGATATCGCCCATGCGGCTACTGCGGCTGAGAGATACTGTGCTAATGATTTCTTGACCGCCGTAAACCGGAGCCAACGTTTGCGCTTCGCCACCTAAATTTCGAAAATGCATGGGGCCATCAAAGGGGAGGGCAGAGCCCATAAATGCGGCTAAAAAACCACAGGGTTGAAGGGCAATTTCATTTAAAGCGGCATAAGGCAGAGCTGGCTTGGCCCCTCCGGCTTCTGTAAAAAGCCAACTGCCATCAGGGGGGGTGTAGCTGGCTTGAATTTCCGAAGCATTTATAATTTCATATTGCTTGCCACATTTAACCGTAACTTTATCAATAAAATCATAAGGGGGCCGGGGCAGCCTGGCTACAAAATCACCAGAATCAAAACGGGCATAAGCCGGGCCAAGGCCCTGAGATGGACGCCCTTGGGCAAAGGCTAAAAGTTGATCTTTAGTGAAAACCTGGCTTTCTTCAGTTCTTATTTTTTGCTTTGAAGCCCAAATTTTTTCAAGTTGTTTTTTAGATGAACCAGCCAGCCTTAAATTGAGATTACGCACTTCCACAATGGGCCTGTTGTCAGCCAGCATAATGGCTTCGGCTTCCGCTACTGCTTCACCTTCCGGACAATCAGCCGTTTTTTTAAATTCCAAGCGGCGTATGTGTACTTCATAGGCTGCGGTAGTGCATTTAGCGGTAACTTGGCCGCGGCATTTTAACGAAGCCGGAACTCCGACAACGGGCTGCCAACTGTTTAGCTCAACTTCTCCCACCCAGCCTAAAGCCGTTAAATAAGTTCGTAGGGCATGAAGGCAGCCTTCATACATTAAAGTGCCCGGCATTACCTCGTCTCCGAGAAAGTGGCAAGTTAAGAACCAGGCCTTGGGGTCTATATCCATTTCCGCCCGAATAAAACCAGCTCCGTAACGTCCGCCGTTTTTATCAATTTTACTTACCCGGCTTATCAAACCCATCTGCCCCTTGGGAAGAGTCAGTGGTTTTTTAACATTAGGGTTGAAGTCAGGGCCAAAAGCTTTTTTTAAATCACCGCTCCGTAAAGCTTCCAGCTGTTTTTCATTGAGTGAAGATGGCAGGTTTTCACGGAACTTTATAGCCTCTGGATCAATGAAAGTTTCTGAAGCTTCATCAAGAAGACCACCTCCGGGCAGGCCCCGGCCTCCGGCTAATTCAGATGGGGTGAAATACCCGGCGCAACCGCCTTTCATGCTCAATAAAGCTTGCCCCGCTATAGTGGCCTCAAATTCAAAACGGAACAAATGAGTTTGGCTGTATTTGAAGAAACGGGAAATACGAATATCATAACGGGCTGTTTCACCGGCTTTGGGCAATTCACGGTGAAAAGTCACCTCTGCATCCAAAAGGCGGTAAAGAGCCAGCCCTTTGGTGGCAAAGTCAGCCCCTAGCCAAGCCGAGAGCATAAGGTCAGCTTGGCCTGATTCTATGGCCAAACCAGTGGGGATAGAGCCGTGGTCAAGATACCAGCTTCCTGGTTGAATATCGTGTTCGGTAACTATGCGCCCTTTTTTCATTGAAAGGGGCTCTCCCTCCAGCTCGCTTACACGGTCAACCAGCATTAAGGGCTCATCTGGCAGGCGCACCCGTGAGGGAAAATTATCGACCTCTTTAAAGCGTTCGCCAAAAACATTGGAAATACGCCCGATGGCGAATTCCAGGCATTGTTCCCGGCTTAACGGGGCTGGCTTATTATCTTTAATAGCTGATTTTTCTTCAATTTTTTCTTCTCGTGCTTTAGCCAGCCACAGGTCAAAAGGGCTTTTTTCTTTTTTGGTGCCCATCTGGCTGGCTGGTTTTGCTTTTATTTCAGAGCCTAAACTTTTATTATCAATCTCCGAAGGGGTATTATTTCGCCGCAAGGTTTTTAATTCACTCACGTCTTGGGTTGAAAGTGAATTTATTGCCTTCTCCCCATTTATATTATCTTCGGCTTCATAAAACTCTTTTTTTACCTTTACGTCATCTAATGCAAGGGCTTTAGTAGAGATAGTGCTCTCTTTGAGAATAGTAGTTTTTTCCAAATTTCGCTCCACTACGCTGGCCTCTTGATCTTTTTTGGCCAAAGAGATTATTTCATCGGCTTCAGGCCACATTTCAGCCATTGGGGCTAAGCTTATGGGCACCGGTAGCTTCATTGAAGATTCAGAAGCGTCAGGGTAGAGAACCGACATCTTTAAAGGAAAGCCGGCCATCCATAACTCAACCAACAAGCGGTGCAGGCCCAAGCAGCCTTCATCGGCAGCATTTAAAGCCAGGCTGGAAGCGAGGTGGCTACGGCCTTTTAGAATACTATTAATCATCCGGCTGGCGCTAGCCCCGGGGCCAACTTCAACAAAGAATCTGACTCCATCATCATAAGCTTGATTTATAAGCGCTGTGAAGTCATGCCCTGATACGGCTTGATCTAAAAGACTTTTAGCCGTGTTTTCTTTGGATGGTTTATAGGCTTTTGCCCACGCAGCCGAATAATAGCGTAAGTTGGGCGGAGGATTTGTTTCTCGGGTGTGAAACGCTTCATATTTATCCGCAACAAGTGTTACGACCGGATTATGCACTGTTGTCACAGCCTCAAGCGGACACATAAGAGAACCTAAAGTATGGTTCAGAGATTTGACGGCTGTTTCATCTCCACCTACTATTACTTCAGAAGGGGTATTGAGCAAAAGTAAAAAAACTCGGCCCCTTAAGTGTTTGGGCAGTTTTTCTATAGCGCTGTTAACTTCTTCGGCTGAGCGGGGAATTACTCCGGTCAGCCATTTTAAATTTTTGTCTTCAGGCCAATTAAAATAACGCCTGGCGGCGGTGAGGTCTCCGGCCAAATCCTTGGTGAAAAGTGTTGAGCGGATTAAATCGTTATAAATTTCTTCACGGTCTTGCCAGGCCCCTGTGGCCAAAAGAGCGGTTGTTTCGCCTAAAGAGTATCCTATTACGGCTTTAGGCATAATTTTAAACTTCTTTAAAACCTCAGCCCCTAAGATACCAAAAGACACCTGCCCCAATATAGCCTGAAGAGAGCTTATCTCACGGCTGCTTTGTCCCCAAAAGGCAGAGCTTTGAAAGTGATCAGCTAGATATGAGACGCCATTTTCAAGCTTGCTCATTATTTGGGGAAAGCTCATGGCCAGTTTGCGCCCCATGCCTTGATAGTGACTACCGGAGCCGGGGAAGACCCAAGCTAAATCTCCTTGAACTCTATCTTCTTCCAAAGCCCAGATAACCCGTTTTTTTTGATCGGGCAAGAGGGCTTTCTTGTTGCCTCTTAGGGTAGCTCTGGCATTTTTAATTAAAGTTAAAAGGTCGTCAAAACCTCTGGCCAGTATCGCAAGGGCAGGTCTTGCCCCAGAAACATTACCGTATTCAGCCCAAAAGAGGTCGCCTAGGCGCTTTAAAGCTCTTTTTTCAGCTCTAAGCGGGCCTAAAACCTCCATTAGGGAATGATCATTAGCTGCTTCTTTTGCCATTATTTCAAGGCGATCGAGAAGGTCAAGGCTATTTTTTTTGCTTTGGCTGCGAACCAAAAACCAAGTGGCGTCTTCATATGAATATACCGGAGAAGATATATCCTCTCCGCCTCTTTCGCTTATGGCAAAACCGGGAGATTCAAGGCGGCGCGGGGCTTCAGTTGTATTTTTTATCCAGTAGGTCAAGCCAGCACCCAAACCCCTTGATGTTAGCCTATGGCTAATAAAAAAAGAATTTTTAACAATGGGGAATAGGCCACCTAAGCCACCGAGGCGGCCGCCTAAATCAAGAGTTTCAGATAAAACCGGGGCTTCATCACGCTTAAGTGCAAAAGCGGCTTTTTCAGAGGCCAGCACAAGCATGGCTGCCCCTTCTTCCCAGAGGCGTGAAGGCTGTAGGGCTGCGGTTTTTGGATCGCCCATAGTGTCGACCATTCCTGCTAAAGCAAGATCAATCTCTCCACGCCTGATGGCTGCCATTGCCAATTTAAGTGCGCGTAAGCCTGAAGCCTCACCATCGCTGATGGTGAAAGCTGGGCCGCCAGATCCAATGAATCTGGCTACTCTGCTGGCCACCAAACTGCCCAGTGCTCCAATGACTCTGCTTGCGGTAAGGTGGGGGGGGCAGTAACGCCTTAATTCTTCGACAAATTCAGGTAAATCTCGGGGGGCGAGTTTGCCTGAATTTATTAAAAATTCAGCGGCCCTTAAGGGAGCCAACCATCTAAAGGCATAGTCAGCCGATCTGGGGTCAATATCAACTCCCATAAAAACGCCGATTCTGCTTTTATCAATGCCTAAATTTTCACCATCGCTTATAGCAGTTATGGAAGGTAGCCCATGAGCTGAATCAAGCCTTGCGCTGGCCAAGGCTTCTTCTGTCACTTTAAGGGCTAAAGCTTGTTGGGGCAGTATATGGGCTAAATCTTTTGGGGCCAATCTTAGAGACGCACCTTCTAAGACCAGGCTGTTAAAAAAAAGACCAGTAGCCTTAAGTGAACCAAAACGGCGGGTGGAAATAATGGGAGGCCCTTCAGGTTCCATCCAATTTTGAGCGAGGGAAGCAAAATCGGGCCAAGGCGCTGATAAGGCTCTGGCTGATAAAAGACGGATAGTGCAATCTGATTTTTTTATTGTTGTACTTTTGCTTTTAGAGCGTGCCCATTTCTCAGGTAAAAATTCTTCTACAATAATCTGAGCGTTGACTCCGCCAAAGCCAAAAGCGTTGACAGCGGCCAGGCGGGCCCGGCCGCCTTCTGGTTTCGGCCAAGTTTCAGCTTCGGTGATTACTCTTAAAGCCGGAGTCATGCTCAGGTCTAAGCCGGGTGCTTCTTTTTCAAAGCCGGCGGTGGGTGGCAGGCTTTGCTTTTCTAGCGCTAAAATTACCTTGGCCATGCTGGCGGCTCCGGCGGCTGATAAAAGGTGCCCGATGTTGCTTTTAACTGAGCCTACGACTGGCGGTAGACGCTTTGTTTTTACACTCGTTTTTTCAAAATCACCGTCGGACAATAATTGCTTTAAAGTTTGAACTTCTACTCTATCGCCTAAAATGGTGCCTGTGCCATGAGCTTCAATTAGGTCAAGATCTTGCGGGTTAAGGCCGGCGTTAAACCAAGCTGACTTCATGGCGCGTAATTGCCCTTCGGCTTGGGGGGCTAAAATATTACCGCTTTGATCGTTACTTAGCCCTATGCCTCTTATAAGAGCCCTAATATGATCGCCGTGCGCCAAGGCTAGGTCAAGGCGTTTTAAGACTAAGGCCACAGCCCCTTCACCAACGACAAGACCGTCAGCCTTTTCATCAAATGGGCTCAAATAGCCTGAGCTTGAAAGAGCCTTGAGTTGGCTGAAGCCTAATTGGGTAAAAAGCGCATCAGCTTTGGCCACCCCCCCAGTAATGACTGCCTCTAGTCTACCTGATAAAAGTTCTTCTGAGGCCAGGTGAATGGCATAAAGAGAGGAGGCGCAGGCGGCGTCTAAAGTATAGGCCGCCCCAGAAAACCCAAGGGATTCTGAAAGAAGGCGTGCAGAATATCCCATTAATTTAAAGGCATTTTGGGGGGGAGCATTAGTCTGTGGTTTTTCATCCCAGTGGCGTGTGGCCTCTTTTAAATAGAGGTTGGCGGCGGCTTCGGCCATAGCGCTGGACGGAAGAATAACATGCCCTGATATTACACCAGCTTTTTCAGGGGAAATTTTATCCCATTGAGCTTCTTTATAAGCATTGTATCCGGCAGTTAACCAAAAGGCTAGCGAGCCGTCAGCACTTGTGGCGTCAAAATTATCTGGAAGTTTAAGACCTGTTGGGTTTATAGACCGCTTGTGATTAAACACACCGTTAAGGCTATAAGCTTTATCGGGGGCGGGGCTCCCGGTTTGGTAAAAATTTTCAGGATCAGCTCCCCAATCCATGCTGCTGGCCGCTTGAAAAAATCTGTGGCCAGAAATTATATTAGCCCAGAATTCTTCAACGGTTGAAGCGCCCGGCAAACTGAGGCCCAAACCCACTACGGCTATAATTTGGCTGCTCTCAGGTGGTTTTATTTTGTTTCTATTACTCATGAGCTGTCCGTTTCAGCTTAAAATATCAATAAATTTTTAAGAGGCAGTTCTCTATTTAAACCTATCGTTTATAAAAGATAAAAGTTTTTTGTCCAAATGGGCAATTAGCCGCCAAAGGCTTGCTATATCGCTAGCTTTTTGGCGGTAAGTTAGTAATGTTTAGCTCTTGCCCTTCAAAAGATTATTAGAGCAGGGCAGATAAATCAGTTGAAGGGCCCAGCACCACAATCTCAACCGGTCCATTTTTTGAGGCCCCGGCCAAAGCGGTAAACAAGCGGGCACCTTCAGCCAGCGGAATCAGGCCGACCCCTTCTTCTTCAAATAATTTAGCTAAAGAAGAATCAACCATGCCTCCGTCCCAGGGGCCCCAGTTAATTGAAAGGCTCTTGGGGCCTTGCCGACCATTGGCTAAAGAGCGAGCCAGCTTGTTTAGCACTTCATTGCCGGCGGCGTAATCTGCTTGCCCTTTTCGCCCGAAACGAGCCGTTGAAGAAGAGAAGAAACTTACTAAGTTTAAAGGCTGGTCTTTTAATTCGTCGAGAATCAAGCTGGCCATTTTAGCTTTTGTTTCGAATACTTTTATAAAATCCTCATCTTTTTTATTTATAATCAAGCTGTCGGCTAAAACTCCTGCTCCGTGAATGAAACCGCAAATGGGGCCATGGAGCCTTTTAATTTCTTTTAAAGTCGAGATAAGTTTGTCGGGGTTTTGAAATTCGCCAGAAATATAAGTGACTGTGGCTCCAGCTTTTTCCATTGCCGCTAAATTTGTTTTTATCTCACGGCTGGCTAGAATGAGGGCGCTTTCTTGAGCTAATATTTTTGGGTTTGGCTTAATATCGGCTCTTTCAAAGAGGGCTTGACGAATGGAGGCTTCATCGCTAAGTTTTTTCAGCCAGCCGGGCTCCTCAGGTGGCAGGGGAGTGCGGCCCATAATTAAAAGATGAGGGCGGAAGGCCCTAGCCACTTCTTTTAAAGTTGCGGCAGTTACTCCTCTGGCCCCTCCGGTAACTAATATGGTTTGGCCTTCTCGAATATGGCGTACTCTTATGTTCTTAAGCTTGTAAGGCACTAGGTGTGGGCTTTGAAATTTTTCAGGGGAAAGAAGTCCGCTTTCCACAGGTGCGTTACTTTCCAGAAGAGAGACAAGCGCTTTGGCATAGGCGGCATCTTTAGTGCTATAAGCCTCAAGGGGTAAATCTACAGCTTTTACATTAACCTCTGGCCATTCCCGGGCGGCTGATTTTAATAAACCGCTTAAAGAGGCCGAAGCCGGGGCTTTGGGTTTCTTCCCCTCTCCAAAGCCTCCACCCATAAAGCTGAGGCTCATTAAAATAGCTTGCCCCTTCTCACTTGTTTTTAGCAAATTGGGGGCGGCGGCCTTAAGGGCCTGAAAGGCGTATGTAGCTAATTTGATATCGTTTTTGTCTTTGGGCCAAATCATAATCAGGCCCGTCAGAGAATTAAATTCTTCAATGCGTTTACTTTCAGCCCAAGAAAGCGTTTCAACAGAAGCTTTTTCTTTTAACAAAGAAGCTAGAGACACAGCTAAGGCCGAAGTTTCAGAAATTATACAGATGCTTGAATTAGCGTTAAAATCAAGGGATTTTATTTTTTTTAAATCAAACTCTTTCATTTCAAGGCTGAATGAAGAGAGGCCGCTTGAGCTGAGTACTTCATGCCCTGTTTCTCCTTTTAAATCACCTTTAAAAGCAAGGGGACTATTTTTGGGAGGCCGCCCCGGTCCGCGTTTTTTTATTTCTTTTTCTGGGCTCTCTTCTTCGGCTGTAAAAGAATGCGGCAGTTCATCTTGAGATAAGGACTTGGATAAAATATTTAACAAATCTCTTAAAGTGACGGCCCCTGAAATTAATTCCGCTGAAGAAGCACTGAAATTTTCATCGCCCGTTCGCTCGCTTAAAGCGGCCATAATTTCGACTCTTTTAATAGAATCCAGCCCTAAGTCTGCTTCTAAAGATGCGTCTAAATCTAGCATTTCTTTAGGGTAGCCAGTTTCTTGAGAAACAACATCACGTAAAGTGTCTTCAAGTAAAGAAGCGGAATGGGGGGGGGGGGCATAAACTTCAGCTATAATTTTAGGGCTTTCCGTCACAATTTTAACGGCCAAGTTTTCCCCACTGCAGAGGGCGGCCAAATCCGCTAAACTTTCCAGTTCGTTTAAATTTTCGCTATTGGCTAAAGCTTCAATCTGCGGGAGCTTTTCACTTAAAGCGGCCATAATTTCCACTTTTTTTATGGAATCCAGCCCCAAGTCAGCCTCAAGACTCATGTTCATTTCGAGCATATTTTGAGGATAACCTGTTTCTTGTGATACAACTTCTAAAATTGTTTGCTTGGCATCAAGGCTAAAAGAAGAGGCGGCGGCGCTTAGAGTTTGGCTGCTTGGCTTTATTTCAGTATGAGGGCTAAGCAGGGGGGCGGCGCTTAGATTAGTTGTTGCTGCCGCAACAGCGGCTAGATCAGCCAAAGTTTGGGCCTCAGCCAGGTCTTCAGCGGTCATATTAGCCGCTTGAGGGAGGTTCTCACTTAAAACACTGGCTATTTCCACCAGCTTTATAGAATCTAAACCTAAGTCGTCCCCCAGGCGCATCTGGGGGGTTAACATATCTCGAGGGTAACCTGTTTCGGTGGCCACAATTTCTCTTAAAATCGGCCACAATTCATTTATGTCCGATTTATTTTTAACTGTATTCAAAGCAAGTGGAGCTTGGCTTACGTCGTCGCCCGCATTTGTTAAAGGTTTAACTAAAGAAATTAAATCACCTAAAGTGGAAGCTGCACCCATTGTCTCTGCTCCCAAGCCTTGAACATCAGGGAATTCCTCACTTATGGCGGCCATAATTTCTACTTTTTTTATAGAGTCTAAGCCTAAGTCAGATTCCAGATCCATCTCAAGATTTAGCATTTCTTTGGGGTAGCCGGTTTCTTGGCTGACTATGCCCAAAACAGCGTCTTGAAAAGGTTTTACATCATTGCTAGCCTCATACTTGAGTAATGGCTCAGTCGGAAAATTGCTTACTTGGCTTACTTGTTTTTCTTCTTCGGCTTGCTTGGTTCTTTGCGTAAATTCATTTTTTTGCGTTGGGTAAGCTGCTTGAGGGCGTTCTTCTGTTGCTATGTGTGTTGCTTTATTGGAAATTTCGGCTACAGGTTCAATTTTGGCATAAATCTCGGTTTGCTCAAGGCTGCGGCTTAGAAGGCGTAAAGCTTCGGTTTGATGATTTAGGAATTTTTGATGCATTTGAGATGTTTCAGAGCTGATATTTTCTAAAACAGACACTATATTTTTGCTTTCAGCCGTGGCTGAAACAGGGGCAATAAGTTTTTTTGTGGAGGGAGGAATTTCATTTTTCTCAAAATAATTCGCCCCATTAATATTCATTGAGAAAGTTTTGCCAGCGGCTTGGGGTTGTGTTTCAGTAAAAGCTGGGTCTGTGGGCCAGGCGGATAAATTTAAATTTATGCCCCAAGCACTTAAGCGAGCCAGAAAACGAGCTAGGTCCTCATACCCTTCGCCGCCGTTATCTAAAGCCAGCACTTGGTGACGTTTGCCAAAAGCGTTTAAAACCTCAAGGCTCATTTCGCAGCCACAGCCAATTTCTAACCACAGGCCGATGGATTGGTGGTTTTTGCGATTAAGTTCTTGTACTATATTTTCGGCACCAGCTTCACAACTGACCACAGCCGCAGGTTTTAAGCCAAATTTATCTAAAACTTTCATTAAGCCGTTTGAAAAAGCTTTGGCAGCAGCTAGGCGCAGGCGGGAATCATTTAGACCTTGCGCCCAAGACTTCATTTTTTCGCTTGATGCTAGATCAGGCGGGTAGAGAATCAAATCCAACGGGGGGAGCTCTGGGGCTGACTTGGTCAATTGATCTGCGGCTTCACTTAAAGCGTTTAAGATGTCTGGCCAGCTTGTCAACTCTGGAAAGATATCCTGTCGGATGCTTTGAGGGCCAGAGAAAAGATAGCCTAACTGCTCAGGGCGGGATGCTCCTTGCCCAAAAAAACTGCCATCTGGGAAATTTTCTTCTTTAACTTCCCTAGCATTTAAAATATTTAAGCAGTTTTCTGCAAGTTTGGAAAAACTCTCTTCCGGGCAACACAATATTAAGCGAAAAGCTTGGGGCGCTGAATAAGATTCTCGGCTTTTACAAGCCATGGTTTTAAAATCAGCAGCATTTACCGCTTGCTTTAATTTTTCAATCAATTCATTTTTAGTGTTAGCGCTTAAAGCGGCGAATATTAAATTTTCTGGAGCAAAAGCCTGAGGGTGTTCGGATTCATTCTCTTCCAAAAGGCAGTGAAAGTTTGAGCCCCCAAAACCAAAAGCGCTGACGGCCGCACGGCGTGTTTCTTTAGAGATCCACGGGCGTAGACGGCTTGAAAGATAAAAAGGAGATCCGGGTTCAGTAAGCGAGGAAAGAGGTTTTTTTACTTTAGCTGAGGGAGGCAGGGTTTTAGTATAAAGTGCCATAGCGGCCTTAATAAGGCCGGCTGCTCCGGCGGCGGCTTTTGTGTGCCCTATTT
>JARJEC010155921.1:0-14530 GCA_030264575.1 Tachinus sp. AB-2021 | reverse complement strand
CTTTGTTATTTTAAACAACTCTGTAAAAATATATAAAATAGAAAGATTTTACAAGAAATTAATCAAAATATCTCATTATTTTCAACATTTCTGTATTAAATACCTTAGAATATTAATAATTTTAAACAGCCCTGTATAAAATATATAAAATAGATATTTTGCAAGGAATGCATGAAATATGTCCAATATTTTGATAAAGCCTTTAAGAAATATCTAAATATATTATTTATTTTCAACAACCCTGTATAAAATATATAAAATCGTATTCTATTTCTTACTTTTGGGCAACCACTTATTTGACAATACATGGAATGCACGTGTATAAATTTGAACTCATTTGCATTCGTTCATTGCTTGTGTTTCACTAAAATACCGTTTCATTTTTTGTTTTTTTACCTGGCTATAAAAGTTTCACTTAAAACTACTGTGTTTATGATGAATACTATATTCGGATAAAATTGCCGAGAGAATGCATTTTTAAATAAATATCCAACAGATATACTAAAATAAGCTGGTATGAGCTTTATATGTGTTTACCTGTTAATGTTTTAATTTCATCAATGCTACAATGAACTTGTTAAACACTAAATTGCATTAAAAGCAAAATTGCAAAAGTATATAATTAAAATAATTAGATAACTTTTGCTCTCGTTGCTTGCAAGTGGCCTATAATTTTTGTTGAAATAAGGTAGTTAGAATGTCGAGTAAGGGTGTATCGGTAGACGGAGTTCCTTATTGAGTAGCTTCCCGACAACGCGCGGTATAATAAAATGATTACACCACTTCATTGAACAGCTACGGCGGCTTTCAGCCTCTGTTTGTGTCCGGCATCTCCGGTCGAATGCTAATTGCCTTTAATGGGCAGCTTTTAATGGTAATTGCTAAACGAGTAGTTACAACCACCACTTAGATTCCGTCTTCTAATTCAATTATTGTTAATAACTAGTTTACTCGATAAATCGACTATATTTTGGTGGTCCGCAAGAATATTATATAAAGCGTATGTATGCATATAGATAAGATAATATTGCTGCAGACAACCAAACCTACGTATCGACTATTGACTGCCGGCCTATCGGTCGGCCGGCCGGCCGGCCGGCTATCCGTCCGTCGACCACCAAACGCATTAAGCACAATGAACAAATTGGCACGCGCTTCTCAATTTGAAAGTTCCAGTTTAGGTTAATGAATGAGAATGTGCTATTAAGTCGGATAATTGCTTCGAGATATTGATCTGATGAGTTAGTGTGGCGGCCGATAGGCTGACGGAAACTGCTATTAATAACAAAGGAGTTATTGGATCTGTACATTAGCTGTAATAGAGCATCAGTGCCTTGCGCAATGAAATCCTTTCGAATTTATCTACCGATTTCAGAGTTTATTGCTTCTTTGCGGACCTCGTCGGCAATCAGTGCGAGCAACATAAAAAATAGCCGTGCCAATGCGGAATATTTTAAAGAATAACGCCGCACAGTTTTTTTTGAGCGTCGGGCAGGGGACTATGATTTGAGATGGATCGTCGGAATCGATACATAGTGTACTACTACTATACTTGTCAGATGCTCTCGTCGTAAAGTGTTCTTTATTGGATCAGCCGCGCAATGCACCATGCATTCCAGCGTCGAATTCTCGGTAAACAAATACACCACGACGTGGCAAACCTTAACACATGTCTGGCGGATAGATAAGGGAATGAAAAGGAAAGAAAGGCGAGAAGTTATTTGCAAATAATTACTCATCTGCCGCAGAAGTGGTCGGAAAAAAGCAGAATGCAACAGAGAGAAAAGACCGAGATATTTACGTAAGAGTTAATAACGAGACAGGTATGACAACGCGATGTATAGAACGTCACGTTTAAGCGCGGATATGGGCCACTAGAAACTTTTCCAAATGATCTGCATTTTTCTTCATAAATGCAACTAAAGTAGTTTTAAATTGAAACTGGCAAATGGCTGGCTCATAACAAAAGAAGCAAATGTTATAAAATTGATACATAAAATAAAACAATAAATCTCGCAGAAAGGGTGTCGTTCGGTTAAAATGGCTGAGAGTGGAATTCGTGATAAGGATTGAAAATAACTAACCTACTTCGTACGGGCCAAGAGAGAGGAGAGACAGCGGGAGACAGCAATTCCGCATTGGGCACTTGTAAATTGCAATAATATCGCAATGCAATTCAATTAGGCTTGTTTTGTTGTGATTGAAATATTGGGATCGTCCGCTCGTCGATAGCTAGCAGACGTAAACGTAGGAGTAAAGAGCCAGGTGCTTGCGAGATGAACCAATTAAAGGCACGCACATTTTTCACGTTTTTTTCACGGACAGTGACATACCATTTTTCTTAGTTTAAGTAAGCCTGGCTCCGAAACCAAGAAGTAGGTTAGGTCTGTTTGGCTAAATAAATGTTTCGGACTGCGGACACCTACTAACTGATAGGTTGCTTTAACTAGCCGTAGCTAGAATACTGTTGCTAGTTAGTGGTCGACCATAGACGAATATTAATAGAGGAGGTGGGCAATTCTCTCTCTGTTCTGTTTCTATGCCTGCGGCGGTGTTACGTGAGTACAAGTGATTGATGAAGTCTGCAGGACGTGAATGGATGCCGGTCGACTACACATCAAGCCGAAAGATTTACCTATGCATATTAACTTGTTCACACTTTTAAAAGCTAATATTAGCTGTGGAGATTCGGTTTACAGAGAGCCCAGCGATAAAGGAGGCGACGTAACGCATCAATCAACAGCTATCGCACATTACAGATGAACCGACCCTGCTATCTACACCCGCATCCGTACTACAGCTATACAGCAACACCACCGCTGCCGCCGCCACCGCCATCGCCATCCATGGCCGCTCCTCCAGCCTGCTGTCCCAATGGCCACGGGCGGCTCGTACGCTGGCGATAGCAATCTGCGTGTGTTATTTTTGCGTTTTGCGGTTCACTAGAAAAATACCACTTGCAGAAACTGGTAAACTACGGACCAGCCTCTTCTGCAAGTAATTGAGAACAGTTATGAAAACAATATGCGGTGGTGCGGATATGAGACAGGCCGCGGGGTTTAGCATCGGACCGGAGCGTGCTGGAACGGGCAACGGGCAACGGGCGGCCCCAATTCGCATCCGCCGGTTGCACTTCCCGAAGTGATATGTTACAAATTTACGGTTCATAGAGACGATACGCGACAACGACCTGCGTTACATTACGTTTTACTGCTATTCGATTTAATTTGTTGCGATGCGCAAAACGAGCCAACTCATTTATGCATCGCCGTAGTATATAGTCCAATCCTAATAACCACAAACAAAGTTGCTACTTGTGTTACTGCTGCTTTTGGCTGCTTTAGGGTGTATTGGTTGCTTTGTCTTCGTGCACCTCCCTATGTTTGAGTTAATACCGCAACACCGCGATCAAACCGCATCCCATATTTGTTTGCGGCGAACTTTCTCAAATGAATCCCTGTCCACATCCACATATACGCTGCAGCAAAGTGCTCGGATTATCAGCTCTTTCCGCAATTGTGTGCTGGAAAAGTTGAAAAATTAATGGGAAAATTAGTTATGTGGATGTGTGTGGGATTGCCGCTTTCCATGCCACTACATCGTAGCTCAATGTGAATTAAGACAGACTACGGTGTCCGTGGTGGATATAAATCTGGGAGAGCGGTTTGGTCCGGGTAGTAGTATTTGCCATCAGAGTATTTCGCGACAGGCGGCCAACTGGAAGAAGCAACAGGAGCCGGGGGTCGAGAGGGGTCAGGAGAAGGCGCGCGCTTGCTGCGAGCAGCACGCGGCTGAGCGGCGGCAGAGCGGCATAGCGGCGGCTGAGAGGCGGCTTGCGTTGCCGTAGCCTGTCGTGTTCATATCCTCAATCGTTCGGTGACGGTGGCGGTGGTGGTGTACGTTTTTCGCGCGCGTTCCGCAACTTCTTCACTCACACACTCCGAGGAAGGATTTCCAATCAATCTCACCAGTTAGCTAGGTAAGTTGAAACAAATTGAATCCAGCCGAATTGATGTGCTGCTAATGGTTAGCGTGTAAACCTTTGATTTAGCACACGCCGCTGCGAGAGTATGAATACTAACAACTTAGCTAACTAACTTTTCAAACTTCCTGCTTGCATTTAGCGTTAATAATTCTATTAATTACTGGAAATTAATTCTTATTTCGATGATCCGGAACTATTTAGCAAGTCGTTTGAGCAACTTATTTCGGTCACTTTTTCCGAGTTGATAAGTTGATAGACGCGCGAACCTCGCAAACCTCGCAACTAAGCCTTCAATTGAGATGTATGAAGCGATGTCACGGAGCGAATGCCTGTGAAAATATTATCGTTATATACTACTACTTACTGCCTTATCCTTCCAATTTCCCATTAAACCGGCCCATTATTATTTCTCCAGGCGAAAGTAAGAATAATTATCGGCGGTAAGTTATGGTGTGTGTTTATTATTTATTATTTATTGCACGAGCGTCGCGTCGCAACGGATTATCGTTCCATAGTGCGATGCTATTAGTACGCTATTATATCGAGATGAGTTATCTAAATATTGGCCGACAAAAGAATTTCCATATAAATCTCGGCGAACAAGAGCATTTTGTTTTGCATTGTTTACGCTATTTCATTCTGCACATCAAACAATTATTCTAGTGCCCGGAAATAAATTTAAAAAATTGCGATGAAAAGCAAAAGCTTAGCGGTAACGGCAACCGTCTGTGCCTGCGATAACTCCGGGACCAGGGAGATGCGGTGACTGCAGAATGGGACAGAATGGGTCTCCTTATCGTGTAATGAAGATTCAGACTGTCTGTTTGCAGACTGTGCTAACTCACTTAATCGAGAATGTGTGTAGGATTGTCAACCACGGCCATTATAATTACAGGTTCGCTCATTGCTCGACATCTGGCTACTGGCTCCATACTTAATACCACAAAAATGCAATCTCGCTTTGGGGCGGACACGAAACATTTGTCGAATTAAGCGTTTCCTACATTCTTGATTCAGCGAACCGGAAATTCCACATGCACATTCCATCATCGCGAAGTCTTCAGTTTCGCGATTAATGCCGGTTTTTAATTGTTCGCGACTTGAAGCTTGTGAATGTGTGCACTTATATGTGGGGCCTGCTTCAAATACAACAAAGTATAAATGCCAGTAAAACATTTTCCATATTTTAAAAAACTCCACACCAAAATATAATACGTATATATAAAAAAATCCGTTTATATTTTAAAATAGATTTTAATGAAACTGGAGGAGCCGATTTAACAATTTAGAATAAAAAATGGAATGAAGAATGGAAAATATAAAAAGCTGGTTATTACTTGAACATAAAAAGTGCTGTAAATCAATTTTGCAATATTAAAAATTGCTCTTAAATCGATACAAAATTCAATTTTTCACGACGATGCTATGCAAACGCTGATTTTTTGCGCGGCTTTAGGGGAAAAATGAACATACTGCTGCTGTTTGTGACTGTGAGCACCGCTCGAAATGCTTAATTTGTGAATCATGCAATTGAAAGCAATGTTTGCCAGCAATAAACCTGTGAGAGCGCTCGCTACTACTATCTTCATTGTTGCTGCTCGGTATTATTGTTATTCATAACTTATCGTTTGGAATATTAAAGTTATCGATTTGACATAGAAACTGACACTGAACTAAACTGTGCTGAAAGCAACTGAAGTTTGGCATCTGTTCGTCAGCAAGCGACTGTAACGGATTGTGTAGCCTGCGAATAGACGTGAAATGGCGCACAATTGCCGTTTGTATTGAAGTTTTAAATATAATTACGCTGCAGTTTGCGAGCTTTCGTAGTTGTTATTGTGAGCGAAAAAAGAGGCGGTAGCGCGGCGATGGCGGCGGCGGCGGCGGGGAAACGCGCGGCACGGCGACTTTCTCCGAATGTCGTATTAAAATGCGAACTAGCCAGGCGCGATGGGGCGATAGGGCACAACTGGTTGCCAAAGCGTACTTTTATTAGGCCATTAATAAATTATAGCAACAGGCGGGGCAGCCTATTGCTCATACATAAACTCAAGTAGCATCTTGCCTTGACGTAATAATGAGATCCGACCGGATATGGCAATAGGATTTGGCTAAATAGAGGTGATCAATCACCGAACAGCAGCGTGTCACTGCATTGACTGGCGGATGGCGTGCGGCACCTGAGCCTGAGCTTGAGCAGGATAACTCTGCCCGATCTACAATACACCAAAATACGCCAATACACGGCATTGTGCAGAAGCAGAAGCCGATGGCGCGGTTGTTGCCTCCACCGCCTCCACCACGGCACCCTAGCACCTACCACGGCCACACACACCATTACGGCGAATGCAAAATGCAATATACATATATATATATATATTTTATAATAAATACGCACACACTCATACAATTGGAACCCCGCATGAATATGCATGCGCTACCACCACGCTCATACTATTATATATTATATACGAGGATATGTGGATATGTGGATATGTGGATGTGTGTATGTGTGTATTTGTGCATATGTGTATGAGTACACACACATGCACTCACACATCACACATACAAACACATATGCCGGTGATGTATCACCTACAAGCGCACGTCACTTCCTGCCCACTACCATCAATTACCAGCATAGATGAACATGTAACTTCGGCAACATGCATGAAAGGCCACCATAAACACGACCGTCAAATGCATTCGATGATATTTCGCGACATGGAATCACAGGTCTAGTGGTCCAGATGCCGCATTTCTGTCGCTATGATGATGGCCCAGTCAGTGACGCGACCGACGCGCTTCATTAGCATTTAGGGGTTGAATTATCAGCGTCTAATTGAACCAGCATGTAAACTGTTCGGTCGCACAGATGACCGCAGTCAGTCAACTACATACATGATGTAGTTCTACTTATAATACATATAAAGACACTTCTGTTAATTGATGAGCGAGGCGCCTCAAGCTTTAATCATCAATCAAATAGCGCTGCGCACGACAGCCGCGTGACAAGACTGGCTAATATCAGGGAAAACATGCTGCTACTTGCAGTTTCGATAAATCAGCATTAGCTTCGTGCCAAAGACGGTCGCCATCCGAGGAGGTGTCCGATAGGTAAGCAGCCTAAGCAGGACGGCCATTCTTTCCGCATTCCTATATCGCAGCGCGAGAAAGAATCCGACTGTACAGTTACGAACTAAGCGCAAAGGGTGGCTGGCTGGAAACGGTGGCAGGCAGAGGCAGAAGCAGAGCACGGGCAAAGGCACTTGCAAGCCGAGTGCTCGGCACAATGGCAGCGGGCGAGGGCTTAGGGACTTATCCTGCCATCGATACTGAGCACTCGCTGGCGTCGCAATGGGCCCTGCATGGTAATGGAGCTACTTTACTGCAAACTACTCCAGACTCTCTAAACTAAATGGACTCGATCAAAGAGACCACACTTCCTTTCTTCAGGTTACATTTTAAGTACTACACATATCGATTAATTGTCTCGGGCATCTAATTCACTGCCACGTACCTATACTATATCAACTGTGCCCATATAGTACGTACGGTACATGGCTCGCCGCAGCATTAAATCCATTAGACGGCAATTATCATTTCTCTCAAATTGATTCAAAGCAATCGAGAGGACCGACCGCCTGTCCTCTCCTCTCTCGCTGGTGTGTGTCGATTTGCTCTGTGCGGTACACTGAGGGAAAAAAGCGACAGTCAGCAAACGAGTAAATGATGTGGTCACTAACGGGCAGTCGATATATTGGCGGTATTTTATCGTCAGTCAAGAGCAAATTTCAAAGCATATAAATGCCCTTATGCTGAATATTAGTTTGTAGAGAAAGCTCATCCCGGCCGATGCTCGAGCGGGACAAGCAGGAAGCAATAGCGAGCATCATTAATTTAAAAGCTACATATTGGGGTGTTTTTGCGGTGTAATGCTGACTGTTGTCTGGAGATGGCACTGTGATAGAACACGTCACGAATAGAATTGATGAGGGAGCATCCCCTCACCGTTTACCGTTATGTGTTAACAGTTAATGTTGGCCAGTAGCGGCCAGCCCACTCCATCAGACACCAAACACACCTATTTTCACAATACTATATAAAAAGAAAAATAAAAAAATCCCTTTTTTTAAATTACACAATAGAAATAATTCTGCGTTAGAAACACGTTTCAAGCGAACACTTTGCACTATTACTGTAAAACGTGAATAATTTTCACCATATCATTCCGATATGCTGCACGGATTATCAAATATTATAGAAGAACTTGGAGCATGAATGATATGTGCTACATCTAGCATTTTAAAGAGTTACAATTTATAAATAGAATTAGGTAGTTAGAAATATATATGTTACAATGCAATGAAAATGTAAAAAAATAATTAAAATAGTTTTCATTTGCATTACCCAATATATTCAGATTGTTATTGATAGTCCAGAGGACTTCAATTTTTCCAAATAATTTATTTTTGATAAACCATGATGATTTATATTTAAAATTACAACTTTATTGATTGCTTCAGTGATATTTTTTTCTATTAATGAGTCAGATATCTTGAAAATTTACTCTGCAATTCTGCAAGGATGTTCTCCTATATAGTCCAGAGGACTTCAATTTATCAAAATAATTTATTTTTGATAAACCATGATGATTTATATTTAAAATTACAACTTTATTGATTGCTTCAGTGATATTTTTTTTATTAATGAGCCAGATATCTTGAAAATATACTCTACAATTCTGCAAGGATGTTCTCTCTCCTTCTTCATAACTTGCTTTGATTACAAAAAAACCTCTTCTAGGAGACGTAGAAAAGGTTGAACATCATTAAAGCAATTTTTACTTTATTTGTAGCAATTCTAAAAAGTAGGATTAAAGTTGCTCCAATTCATTCACCATGTGCAAAATTGCTCTGCTAGGCCTTCTTGAATTTTTCTACCATAATGCTTACCAAGTTGATGTTTTGCCTCTCAAAAAAAAGATCAAATATTTGTACCTAAGTATTTGAGCTTTTTAGTAAGTGCTTATTTTTCCTCTTTTTGCATTCTTTTAAGTAATGCAGTGTCTGAAACACCAATTTTTAGTTCAAAGTTTTGAAAAACTTTTATTTGCTTTATTAAATAGACACAATAATAAATTATGCCTAAATCAAATTGTTGTTATTGTATATATAGCTTTAATACTTGAAAGTACTTTAGCCTATTGGCGGCTTTTAAAACGTTTGAGATTTGTATTTGCGCATGCAATTCTCCCCAAAAACGTAATATTTTGGACAATACTATCTTGCAACTAGCAAAGTGACATTTTTTTAACGTTTCTTTTCATATGGCACCAAGGATGTTAATTGATATGTAATAAACTTCATTTTACTAGAATGTACGTAATCAAGATTTAATGTTTAAACTAAATAAAATGTTTTTATCATAAGCGCTGCTTCAAATTTTATTGTAACATTATGATCTTACGAAGATTGTAAATAATAATTATTTTCAATTAAATTTTTTAAATTGAGCCTAAGTTGAAATTAGAATATTATAATTATTAAATTACGCCATACTCCATTTAAAATAAATGTTTCAAAAAATTTTCCTCGGATGGGGATCAAACCCAAAACCTTTGGATTTCATGTCCATTCTTCTACCAATTGAGCTACGGAAGCAATTGGCATTGGTTTTATGTTTTACAGTCACGTCATATGTAATGGATGTTTCAGAAAATTGATTTTGACGTGGCTGTAAAATATAAAACCAATGCCAATTGAAATACTTTGGTAGCTCAATTGGTAGAGCAGTGGACATGAAATCCAAACGTTATGAGTTGGGGATCAAACTCATCCGAGGTAAATTTTTTGAAACAATTACTTCAAATGGAGTAATGCCGTAATTAAATAATATTAATATCTCAATTGGGTATTGTTTTTATATTCTACAGCCACTTCAATATAAATTGTCTGAAATATATAGTACATATGACGTGGCTGTAGAACATAAAAGTTATACCAATTGAGATACCTTCGTAGCTCAATTGGTAGAGTAGTGGACATGAAATCCAAAGGTTATGCGTTTGATCCCCATCCGAGGTGAATTTTTTAAAACATTTATTTCAAATGGATTAATGGGTAATTATTTAATAATTATAATATTTTAATTTCATTACGATTTTATTCACTATATTTTGACATGGTTAGATAGTTTAGGTTTTTGGCAAATCGACCCATTAACATTATTATTGTATATATTTTCACATAAATAAATTATATATTAAGATGATATCGACTTTTACTACGTGGTACTTCTTTGTAATAAATAAAACAATTTATTAATAATAATATTGTTTAGTTTGTGCATTTCGATCTTCAAAGTTAATCAAAAAATACATTCTATACAACTAACTAAATTACACTTCAAATTGTTTTCTTCTTTTTATTACTGCTTTCATCCATTATAGTCTTTATCAGTACTTTTTACTTTTTACTTTTTTCCATTTGTTCTTCTCTCATCTCATTACATTTTTTCAGTATAGGTCCTATGGTTTCCATGGCATTTCCACACATTTGTTTTCCTCATTATTTATCCAGTATTTTGACACTCTCTCCTCTCTTTTTATTCCCACATCTAAATCTTGCAATCAATTTTGCATTTTATACCTATCTGTTAATCTATAAGTATAATAGCAGTGCTGTTTTTTTATAGGTGCATATTTTGCTTTGTACCTTGATTCATTTATGTGCATACCTCTTTCTTGTCTCTGTATATCTGTATCTCTTTCCGTAATTTTGTTTTATGTTATTATTTCATTAGCTCTCATTCTTTCTACTTCTGGCATATTCATTCATATTGTAATATTTTTTGGTACTTCTTGAAATTTTATAAATTTTGCATTTTAGTTTCTCGTTTAAATATTCTTGTAAAATTCCTTTTCTTTCTCAAAATTTCTTCATTGCTCTCTTTCCTGCATTCACTTTTAATTTACCTTTTTTTAAATTCCTTAAGTACTATATGCACTGGCGTCACTTTGTTTAATCCAAGTCTCCAATTCTATGCCTGTGTTGATTGTTATTTTTCCTGTTCTTTCCATCCCTAAATTTCTACTTCATATAATAATATACTTTTTAGTAAGCTTCCAAACAACATTCCTTTTTATTTTCATATTTTCAATCTTACTTGTAAAACCTTATTTGCTTTCTTTGCTAAGTATTTACTGCTTATCTGAAACTATGCAATTTATTATATCAAAAGTTGTGCAGTTTATGAAAATACGGCATCCCATTGGCTGAATTTAAAATAGCAACCAATGAAATGCTTTATATCAATAAACTGTACAACTAATTAGGGTTAAAAAGGCACTTTATTGTGTTTTAATTTTAATTTATTTATTTCGACCTCATACAATCTTTGTCAAGATATAAATAATGTATAATTATACCTTTTTAACCTTAATTATTATGGTTAAGGTAATTAAGAAGAGATGTATGAGACAATATCAAAATAAACTGTACAACTTTTGATACAATAAATTGCATAGTGTCAGACAGGCATTATAAGCTCATTCTCACTATTTTTCATACTTATAATATAACATAAATATTTAAACTTTTCTCGAGCTTTCGCTCTCGCCATTTCCAATCCTTTTTTCGCCTCCCTCTTCTTTTTCTAAATATCGTTATTTTTGTTTTTTCACATTCAATTTTAACTCTTTCTTTCTAAAATATTTGTCATATGTGTGTTTTTTTTGCTTTTCTTGCAACAAACACCATGTCATTAGCTTCTCATCTACGTCTGGTATGTATGCCGCAAACAAGATGGAATTACTTTGTAAAAACTGTCAAACATTTTTAAAATTTGTTGTAATTCTCTCAACTTAAAACTTTTTTAAGATGTATGCAACATTATATAATTTTAGAAATGTTGTTTTTAATATGCCTATTTTTTTTGAGATTTCAGAATAGCTTCTAAACATATCCACGGTTTCATAAATTTTTTTATGCCAAAATTGTTGCATTTATTATTTATTTTGACATCTTACAGACAATTTATATATTACTCAACCTTTTTCAACATTTTACACATTGTTTGCAATATTAACATTCTTTTGTCTTCACAAAATGTTGTAATACATTTTGTAATATTTTTCAAATATATCAGACATTTTTTAACATTAATGAAAATTAAAAATAAAATCTTGCGGTTGAGGGTTCCACAACTTGAAAAGTATCCGATGCACTTTTTAATGTTGACGGCTATTTTTCTACTTACACCAAAAGTAACTTCTCAATTAATTCAACATTTTGTCCTGGATACCCATATTTTCAATTTTTTTAAATAAAGTTTGTATTTAAACTATCAAAAGCATTGCAGAATTGACAATAATACAACAACCAATTCTTTTTTAATTTAATTGAGCATGGATGTGTTAGATTCTAGGTCTGTGGTTGCAATTTTGGTTAAAATTTTTTTGCCGAAATCCATATTGTTCAACAGAAAGTAATTAGCAATTTTCAAAAAACTGTACGAGTCTAATACTAACTAACTATAATAGTTTTTACTTTTGGCCTAGTTGCCATTTTTATAAATTGGTATTGTATTTAATAGTTTTAGTTTGTCTAGAAATTGACCTCATCTTACATATTCTAATACTAACTAACTATAATAGTTTTTAGTTTTGGCTTTGTCGCCAATTTTATAAATTGGTATTGTATTTAATAGTTTTAGTTTCTGTGGAAATTGACCTAATCTTACAGATTCTAATACTAACTAACTATAATAGTTTTTACTTTTGGCTTAGTTGCCATTTTTATAAATTGGTATTATATTTAATAGTTTTAGTTTGTCTGGAAATTGACCCAATCTTACAAATTTGTTGATAAATGATAATAGTTCAGATAATGAGTCTGCGGTAATCTTTATTAGTATAATTGGGATGAGATCTGCACCCGTAGATGATTTAGTTTTCAATGTCTTCAAAATAAAAACTTTTGTAAAAATGAGTTTGTGTAGTGCATGATTTTTAAGTTTGTGTTTATGCTTTTAGTGATTGTGTTAGTAACATTGTTTGCAAGAGAGTTGCATATAATTTTGGTGTCTACTACTTTCTCATTATCTATCAACAATATTATATCCGGTTGATTTTTGTATTTTTTTAAATTATCATTTGCAAATTGTTTTATTTTTGTTTACGGATATGTTAATTTTTGTTTTGGTCATTTTCAGCCTGCTTATGTTAACGATGAAAATAAGTGGATGCTTTTTGCCTATAACCAAACCAAAAAAAAGAGACTCGCAGATGATCAAAGTAACAGAAATAAACTAGATTTGGTTAGATTTCATATAATTGTTGCAAGTAGTAGTAGTTAGGTCTTTTCGCAAATCAATCTATAAAGATTGCTTTTAGTAAATAACTGGGATTGCATTTTAGCTAAAAAAATTAACCTATTTCATAACTGATTAACTTGATTTATATTTTGTTATAATTGAAACAAATTTAAAAATAAATCAATTTGAAAACAGTGAATATTATAAAGAGCATATTTATTTATTTGAACCTGAATCAAAATTTGTCTGCTCATTAAAATTGCTGTTCATAGATATTTATTCAAATTAAGAGAATTTTAAAACGTATATTGCTTTGTCCGCTTGCACTGTTTCCCACTATCGTTCTCCATTTTAGCTACGGCTCAGCGAGTTGCGACAGCCAGCGTGCGGATTTCTCGCAAAATGTATTTGGTGCATTTAAAATTCTTTAGCAAATTTGCAATTTACTTCACATATTACTATTAATTATTATGTGTTTTTATTTGTTCATTATTTATTATTATTATGGCAAAGCTAGTAGTGTTCTTGATCATCATTAAGTATAGGATTTATTATGTTAAGATGCATGCATAACATATATTTTGAATTTATATCTGGAAAAACCACAAAAATGAAGCAAATGGCATTTACTTTACATTTTTAAGTCTTATGCATATTTTAATTGGGATGATTGATTATATTGTGTATATATATATATATATATATATATATATACATATATTATTTATTAGGGGTTATGTTTTAAATAACAAAGCACATAAGTATAATACAGAATTTATTCCAAACATAACCCCTAATAGCATATTTTAGGGGTTATGTTTGGAATAAATTCTGTATTATACTTATATGCTTTGTTATTTAAAACATAAGAATTTTGAATTTCTTTTTATATTTAAAAATTTCTAAGGATTCCAAAAGGTCTAATTTCTTACTTTTCTTCGCGTTGTGTAAAATAACTAAATCTTTTAAATTTGGAAATGAGTGATTTTCTTCAAGTATATGATTTGAAAAGGTTGAATTTGATTTTCCGACTTTGTATGACCGTTCATGCTCACTAAACCGTTGTTTAAAATTCCGACCAGTCTGACCTATGTACACACTATTACAATCCGTACATGTTAACTTATAGACTCCAGATCCTCCAAGTTTGTCGTTTCATTCTTTAGCATTGTAGAGCAGGTTACTTAATTTAGAATTTGATTTAAAAGCTACTCTTAATTTTTCTTTTTT
>JARJEC010155867.1:0-14813 GCA_030264575.1 Tachinus sp. AB-2021 | reverse complement strand
CATTTTTCATCGCAATTTAAATTACCACCCAACATTACCAACACATTTATATGTTTATCATAATATATTATGATTAACAATCAATAATAATATTTTCTTAACATCTGCAAGCAACCTTAATTGAAATCCCTTTCCGGCACAATTTATCAAATTCGATGTGTTTATCCACACCAATATATTCAACATTATATCAGCTTATACACATTTATGTTGACTAATTTATTTTTTATGACAGTGTTAAGCAACTAAACTGCATACTCAAAAAGAATATAAAAACAAATTTCTGACAACGCCAAATAAAACTTACATATATTTATTTAGATTATTCTAATTATTATATATTTATTCTATTTTGCCATTATAATGTTATTTACAGAAATGCGGGCCCAATGTGCCTTTTATGGCCCTAGTGCTATAAAGTTTTGCAGCAATAAAAAAATCAACAAGCAATACTGTCCAAATACATTAATCAAACATTTGATTGCAAAATAATAAATAATTTCCATAGAAACGGATGTTTTATCTTTAATCATGACTCAAAGAATCGTGCCATCATCATGTAATTTAATTTAAATCAAATTAAACATGAACAATTATTTCATAATAAAATAAAACGTTGTATATATGCAAGCATCATGTTTTTAATTTAAAAGCCCTCTGCTTTGGGTCGGGCTTTAAACATTTCCTTACGCTATAATCTATTTTTACGCCATTAATACAAAATAAAATAACTATTTTATAATTTGTGATTATTTAAATAAATGGATAAACAATATCATAAATATTTTTGCTAGACATTTAAATTGAATGTACAGTTTTGTACCTAAGAGGCAACGATTCTTACATCCTCCTTATTTTTTATTTCCATTTTTTGTTAAATAAATTTAATACTTTTGTTAATATGTCAGATATATAATAAAATATTTTAGTTAAAATACTCATATAATTTAAAAAAAATACAATTAAATTTCCTGTATATTTTTATATACATGTGTGTCCCCGGATTTACAATAGGAATAAATGATTAAAAACTTTTGAAACAAAAAAAATATGGTGCATTGTTTAGAAATTTACTTTGCACCATATTAAATATACTACATAACATCTATTGAAAAATCTAATATGATGCAAAGTAAAATTCTAAACAAACAGACCCCATATTTATTATTGTAAACCCCACAAAACACACACTGTATATTAAAGAACACCTTTTCTATATTTTAAAACTTTAAACCTCATAAACATCCAGATCTATAGAAATGAAGATACGATTCTGTACCTCTAAAGTACAGAGTTATAAAATACATAGTTTATGAAAATGATTTAAAATTCGAACTTTTGGCATTCTTTTAGTTTAGACAACTTAATTCAATCGATGAAGATTGACATAAGCATGATCATGATTTTAAAGTTTGTGCTTTTTAACTTACCAATTATAGATAAATTAAGTGGTTTGTACGTTTATTAACTTACTAATTCTTTGTTGCCGTTCTTGCTAGTAGTAAAAATATTTACTCACTATACTATTTGCTAAGCAGTAGCAATGTTATTGTTCTATTTTTGTTTAAGAAGCAAAAAAGAAAACAGGAAAAGAAAGAGTTTATTTATTGCTTTGTAAACACATCGTACAAGTTTACGTTTCACCACATCGATTTTAAGTTACAATATTTAAGTAAAATTATCATGTAAAATAATGTAAAATTCAAATTTGTAAAAATATGCTTTAACTAACTTTATTACAATTATTGCGCGCCATATTTTCCGCCATTTCTGTATGACACGTACGTTTGTAAAATAAGTACACGAACATGCACATTTATTCGTCATATCAGTGAAAGCACGTAAAATGTTAAATATACAAACGCTTGTTTTTCTATGCGCAACTTTTCTGAGCATATTTAGCCATGCTCATCAAATTAATTAGAATAGGTTATATTTTTTTGCAGAAGAATTTACTAATCCTTGTACTAAAAATAGTCCTATAATCAGATTCGTGTAAAATAACTATTATGACGTATTTGCATTACCCATAAAAATTTTATACAATATATTTATACTTAAATAAAAAATATGGGTCCGTACCCCGTAACAGTTTCAGTTATCATTCGGTATAGCACATTTTTCAGTTCATTAACAGTATATTCAATTACAAGTTACAGAAGGCTACTTATTCAAGCACAAGTCCGTTTTGGCCGAATAAACGAGTGTTTGAAAAGTTTTCTGAAACGAGTTCTTGATATTATTTCTCTGTTTTGGTTAATTTAAAAAAGTTTGTTTGATTATTTTATCTACATAGTTTTGACAGTTAAACCAGATACTTTCACTACAGATGTGAACACATGATAAATTTACAAAAATAGTATTTAAATAACTTGTCTATGTACGTCTATCTATTAAAAACAAAACAATTAAATAAGTAATCGTTTTTTGTTTGTAACTAACTACTAGTTCGCCTAATTTAACCGAATTTTCCCCAATAATAACAAAGTTAGGAATTGCAAACAGATAAATTGGGATACCGTGTATATAAAGTGTTACTAGTGCTATGTATTTATTTTAATAGGTAGTTCTTGGGCTAATTTTAACTTGAAAAGTTTATATAAATGTATATTTTGAGAAGCTTGGTTTTCCATACACAGGGTGCTGATTTTTTTTTCGGTTTTTATCAAAAATTTCGAAAAACGTTTAAGATATTACAATATATTTTAGGAAAGCATATTACAAAAACCAGTTTTGCTTGTTTATTGAGTGGCGTAGGTAGAGCTACGTCATTATAAAATTGTAAACAAAAAAACTTTTTGCATTTTTGCCATACAATTTACAATTTTGAAGAAAACAATTAAAAATTATAGTTGTTAATTGGGTCGTAATCACGTTAAATTTATCATTCGACAAAGAAAAGTTTTAATGTATTCTTATCCAATGTTTTAATATTTTGAAAAAAAAATTGTTTGGTTTTATTTGTCAATATTTGTAAGAGCTTAAATGGCACATTATTGTAATTCCAAAATTATCCATGTGCATTTTGTTTATCGTTTTGCTGACAGTTATGGTCTTGCTCACAAGATAGGCATTCAAATTGTGTTGTTGCGGATAATCAAACGTTTACAAACTCGTGTCTAAAACGTATGATGATTTATAAAAGAGGGTGTTTTTGGATTGCAGGACTTCTTCAACATTAAGATCCTTTGAATTTATTGATGATAAATACTGCAAGATATTAACAAATACTGCAAAATAATCTATTATGAAATTTTAGAAAATTAAATGTTGGCAAAAACCAAAACTACGAAAAACGTGGTTTGGCAAACATCGCGTAAATACTTTTCTTTGCTTTCCAACAGTTCTGACCTTAATGTCGTATAACTACAAAAATGATCAAGTGCAGAAACTTTGCTTGCAGCAGTTAAAGTACTACTAAACAAATGTTTACATAAGGGAAGAATTTGCCAATTACAAGGCAAAGTGCGGATGTCACATTGCTATTCAAAAACGGACTCAACATCAAAAATTACCGACCGATAAATCTGCTCTCCCACATGTACAAATTTATTTTTTAAAATAATTAAAAACCACCTACCACCTACAAACACTGCACTATGTCATAGAAAAAAGTACTGAATATCCCCTTTTGTTGACTATAAAAAGAACGTCGGCTAAGGTCGATTCAAGAAATTTCATTTGAATTAGACAGAGTTGGGCCGGGCCGGCATTGTACTGGTAGATATTTTGAAAAACCCAGCAATATCCCAATATCTAAAATCTATATTATTATATTCGAGTATTCGATTCGTGTGTTTTACTAGATACAACGTATGATGTGTAAACATTGGCACTGCCGGAGGCAAGCGCAAGGTTTCACACACACCGTAGTGGAACGGGGCATTTTTATATAAGTCTAAGGAAAGTTGCCGATGTTATTCATCGCATTGCTGGTCTTAAATGGAGCTGGACAAAAGATGTCGCAAGACAAAAAAGATTGAGGTGGACAAGTAGAATGACTCATTGTGTCCCAAGATCATTCAAAAGAAGCGGAGGAAGGCCTCAGAAGAGATGGTTGGACAAAATCGAGACCTCTAACTTATATTTTATATTTTAAATGGTTACATATTGTGATAATAAATAATTGTCATTAGTAATACAACGGATGTATTGATAATTGCATTTTAAATTTATTTGATTTTGAGAGCACACATTTGAAAAACACACGTGCGCACTAGCACAAATGTAGTTTTCTGACGGAGCATAATTTATCTCAAATAAGAGAACAAATTTGCGATATTCATTAACTTACAAGAGTTGTATTTGTCAAGATTATTGTATGCAAAAAAAAAAACTTAAACACAATAACCTTTTATTTATTATAAACATTAATTAAATTTATAACTTTGCTATGCATTTAAATTAGAGTGAAATAATTATTTATATCCAATTTGTTTATTATTTTAGTATACTAGAATTGTATTGTCAAAATTATTGCAACTGCTTACTTACGGTGCTAGTTTGTGGTATGGTGTGGTATCATTACTACACACTTGCACTATAAGTAATGTCCTTTATACGTATACGTATACGTTGTGTATACAAAGCTAAACATATGGCAAATGCCTAACCTCAAAATTGCGAGCTTGGATGACAACAAGAAAATTATTGTTGCTGCTGCTAAAATGATTGCTAACATTTTTAAGTAAAGAAGATTTATTAAGTACTTTACCTAAAAAAAATAAAAATGAAAAGAAATAAAACAACAAGGGTAACAAATTACTTGCAACCCATAACTGACAGTGATTTGAATATATTTTCGTAATGCACTTGCACGTAAACCTAACCTAACCTAACCTAACCTAACTTAACCTAAACTTACCTAACCTAACCTAACCTAACCTCAAAATTGCAAGCTCGGATGACAACAAGAAATTTATTTTTGCTGCTGCTAAAAGTACTGCTAACATTTTTAAGTAAAGAAGATTTATTATGTACTTTACCTAAACAATATAAAAATCAAAAGAAATAAAACAACAAGGATAACAAAATACTTGCAATCCACAACTGACAGTGATTTGAATATATTTGCGCAATGCACTTGTACGTAAAAACATTCAGCTCTAGACTTGATTAGATAAGGGTGCATTCCCGGCGCGACGCTCGGACATTTTGAACACCTTGAGGTGTTATACTATTGGAGTAACAGACTTTTTGAACGGCCAAGAGTGCATACTTTACAAATAGTCCAAGTTGTTTTCGAATGCACTCCAAAAGTAAAACGAGTATTACAATTTTTACAAAAAATTCTTAATTGCGGAAATTAAACCCGGAACCTGTAGCATCGTAGACGCTCTTTCAACCGCTACGCCCTACTACTGAGGTCGGCTTATACATTATTAAATGTGTATCAACGTAGATTAATCGATTGGTTTAAAGCCTTTACATTGGTATGGGGTTATGTATCTGATACTATTATTAACAATATTATTAATTAGATTGTCAAATTTGATTTGTTTATATCGATGTTGCTCCATCTCAGTACCACTCATTGACTTTACATGTTTTCTTTTTTGTGACTTAGTTTATATGCATTTGACGCGAAAAATAAAGAAAATATAAAATTGATGTTGGGAATTGAGATAGATTTGTGTGACAATAAACGTGACCCTAAAAAAATTTTTCTATAGAAGTTTTACTTCAAAAATTGTTTCCGAAGTTGGAAATTTTGGGTACATATTTATGTCATAGTTAATTTTTAATGAAATCTGTGTTTTCTTGTAGAACAAAATTTGATGCCGACGTCATATAGGGCATACTGAAGGTTTTATAGAAACAAATATCTGACTGGTCGCTTTGATGTTGAATTAAATTACATTGCCAATAATATTTATTTGCAATTCAATTATTAAATGAACTAATGGTGTGGTAATGATTTAATAATTATAATATTCTAAATCACAATATTATAAATATTTTATGAAAAAACTCTTGTTTGAAGTTTTAAAAGTATGGTATAGACTGTTTTTGGTAAAATTTTTAATTAAAAAAATTTAATTCTTGGTAACTTAATCCGGTGATATACGTTTTATAGTTTAAAATCATTTTCGAATAGAAAACTTGTATTAGAAATTGAGAAACTACAATCTAACATTTGGGCACAATGTAAATAAGATTGAGTTTCAGTATGAAATGGGATTGCAAGAGCAATAATTACAAAAGGGGGTTATCCTGTGTGGCAGTCCTGTATGTATCCTTCGAGGCTGTAAACGCATGAGTGATATTTATTGCTATACAAGACATGCAGCTATAATAGTATTCCGGATCCCCCTGCACTTTTTTCATTTATTTTCTGAAAGACTCTATTTTCTCTATTCTCTAGATATACACTTTTATATTCGAGCACGTAATCAATAAACCATAAATCATTTAGAGAACGTATTAGAATCTGGAAAGGGCAGGAGTATTTTTTACGAGCCCGTGTAACGATGTAAGAAGGGCCCTGGCGCTATTATAAGTTATACGAGGAGGCTCCGCCATGAATATGATAGTCTGTGCCGTTCCCATAACGTTATCTGTTTACTCTCGCGCTCCACTTCTTCTGCCCTGTTTCTTCTGTTTGCGGATTCTCACAGAAATCCCACCTTCTGACAAACATGCGTTTATTACTTTGGGTTTCCTCAATAAATTTTAAACAACCTTTCGTTATTTATCAATTATTCAAATATTTATAAAGCAAGTATCTAGGTAGTAACTTGAAATTGTATATTTAATGTTATTTCATTGTATAACAAGTCGATATATTTTTTGTATGTGTGGCAAGCCCCAACCCGTAATTAATGCGAATTTAAGCATTGACAGGTTTATGTTAACAATCTGGAACAGGACGGGCCGCGTGCAAATATAAATTTATGTGTTATGAATAATTTCGAATAGCAGTCTCGTTGTTTGTGTGCATAACTCATTCAAATTGGTGATTATAAATACGGGATGATATAAATATTCGGCATTGTGTTTTGAGTGGAAGACCACACGCAACATCACATCGCCGATCATCTGCGATACTGCAGCACAACAGAACCGACGTTCAATCTGATCCAGAACCGACTAGAACTTGTTAATGTTTTTATCCTGTGGTTATTTATTGCCCTTGTTACACGCATTCACATGTCTTACCAATAATATCATCTTCATACTAAATCATATTTATGGCGACTGTGAGCGGGTTCTAAGATACTTACAATTTTTTACAAATGCAATTACTACATTCCACCTACACAATTAGGGGTTTACATGCCACAAATAATATTATACGGCCCACACTGATTTATACATGCAAAACTGACTAGGTGCTTGAAATGAAAAGAAGTGGTTGTCTATTTTCCTGTTTAAAAATAAACAAGCAGATGGAAGAAGTATTCAAAGTCACTCAATTGTCAAATAACCGTTAATTTATGATTAGGATGATTAAAATTAAATTACTATTATTTCATTATTATAAGACTGATTTTTTTGTAAACAAGACACATAATTTTTATAATGTAGTAGACAAAAAAATGTACCAAATAGGATATTTTATAATTACGCACTGCCGTTTTATTTAATGAATGACTTTGAAGGAAATAACAATCCTTTTCAACTACTCAGGTATTTACTATTTACCCAAATTCTGGTCGAAAAAGTAAATGAACCAATAATGGTAAGCTACAAAATTTAGACAAATTTGATAAACAATAGAAGGTATATTTACTGCACGACAGATCACCAACAACAACGCTCTTAGCTTTCTCAACCAATTAAATTCAAATTAAAACTCTACCATAAGGTAATAAAACAAGTGATAGAAATATAAACCTCAAAATAAAAATTTAAGGAGTTCGAAAAATATATCTCAATCACTAAGCAGTATAATCTGGATAAATAAATAAGAAAGGTAAAACTCGAATATATTAGACCAATATTCACATATGCGGCTGAAACAAGAACTAACATAACAGCCATAAACAAACTCAAAGAACAACAAAAATGCCCTCCCCTGTTTGAAGTTGTAGTGCTATTTTATTAGAATCAGGAAAATGATATACGATTTTGCAGAGAAAATCTCCGCCGCCACAGACGTTTTTTTATAAAATATACATATATTATATCAATCAAAGTTTTACATCAGATATCGGTTTTACAATTTACAAAATTATTTATTAATTTTACAAGCAATGAATTAGTTTATAATTCAAAATAACAAAATAATCAAGATTATTTTGGACACATTGGAAGGACATGATGCCATCAAATCTAACGTTTATAATAATTACAACAGACACAACTACATCCAGTGTTCCATAATTATATCCAGCGTCAGAGGCAATGATTTGATCGGTCGAGATTTTATCAAGAAAAGATTTCCTCATAGAACAATTTTGAAATTGTAAAGATTAAAAAAAAAGAATTTCAATAACAAAATGGTAATTTTTATCTATGTAAACTGTAATTGTCTAAACAGGTCAAGTCTTTCCGATCTTAGTTAAATTGACAGAACGTCGATACACACAAAACACCCTCGACGGGCGGTAAAAGAAGTCACTCCAAAAGAAATCAATCGACATTGAATCATCACATGTTCAAAACCCCCTTGAAATAGAATCAGCTAGATGGGAAGACTTCTAGACATTTATATCATAGGAGATAAGAAACTAATAAAGAGTCTAAGAAACAGGCACTAGCGCAAAAGTTTAAGAAAAAACCTCTTTATTGGTCAAAAAGCTAGATATGAAAATCGTTCTTGATCAAAACTTAAATAGCGGGGTCAAATTAGGCGCCCTGTCTGTAATCTAATTTAATATTAATTGTTTGGTGTAATAATTACTGATTCTGAGGATGCATTTGTGATTTTACAATTCAATGTTTTTGCTTTCTGCTCTAAACTTTCATTGTCACTCTTATTGCTTATTATTGCTCCAACATAAACGTACACTTGGTGCGGCCTATCTGCGTTTAAACTGCGCAATGAAACGCAGCGATAAGTCTCACAAGTCACAATAAATCGGAAGCTTGGGTATTGCATGTGTATTAGCATGGCGCACATGAGCAACATAAATATTTTGGAAAGTAAATTAAAATAAGAATTAACTTTTTTTTTCATTTACAAATTCTTGAAAATTTGACACATAAAAGTTTAAACCAAACTAAACTCTATTATGCAAAAACTTAAAAATAAAAATAAAAAAACAAAAATTATTTTTTTACTAAAATAAGAAAAAAACTAAATTTTTTATGAAGTTGAGATTGTTCAATAAGATGAATCTAATATATAACAAAACAAATATTACTGAAAAATTGTATAATTTTGAAAATATCGTTCTATTAAAATTTTGACAATTTTGAAAATTGCGATTTTCTTTTTAAGTATAGATTATTTGGTATATTTGAAAAAAGCTAAGCTAAGTTTAGATACTTGCACAACTTATTCCAGAAAAATAAAATTTTCTGAGAAATAACAAATAAAAAAGTATATATCATATTAATATAATACAAAACAAAAATTCTTCTACATGATAACGCAACAAGTTATGTTAATTTACAGTTGTTCAATTTGTTTTCTATATTTTTAATTTTTTCTTCAAGTTGCTAAATTCTAAAGTCTCGATTCTTAGGTAATATCGTTCGAGAAATTTCATAATTAAAAATTACATAAAAACATCTCAAATGTTTTGGTTAACAAAATAAAGATCGTGAATGTTAATTAGACTTAAACTAACTAATAATACATTAACTTATTATAAATTGCCAACATAAGAAATATATTAAATAAAAAATTAAATAAATAAATAACTAATTAAACTTAAACAACGGAGAAATTAACAAAGTTTGACTTTATATCCGTATCTAAAAAAAAAAAATCCTGTTCAAAATCGGTTTTTACTTTATTTGCTAAATGTTTCATGAAATGACTTTTTATTTTTACAATATTTTTATGTAATAGTAGCAAAATAGAGAACTTTATATGATGGACTAAATTCAGCTTTAAAAAATGTAAAATATTCAAACTTTTACAGAACAACATTGTTATAAAGTACTAAAAAAGAATTTAATTTTTGTTTTGATAGAACTTAGGAGCGAACCTAATTGGATCTTCTCTAATTTAATTCTCTATAAAACAAAGAAGTACTGAATGCGAAAGAATTTTTGGTAGAAGGAAGTTTTGATACAAAATTTTAGTCCTTAAATCTTACGTATTTAATTGCATATTTAATTAAGTAAAACTAAAAAATATTATTTATAATTATAGTTTATTATGTTTTTTTTTAATGTCTAATCAATAATTACTATTAGTTTACTATTACTATTTTTTAATTATTTTAAATTTTATTAAGAGTATTTTTGTATTTACATTATTTTTGTAAATGCTCGGAAATGCTCTAAAACTTTAAACGGCCATCTCGTGCACCAGGAATAAAAAAATGCCAAGACAGAAACCCCATTTTTTTAAAATAGGGGTGATATGGCAGCGATTTTATTTATAAGCCAATTGCAAATCTCTTGCATTGAATTTGGGTTCTTTAAAACTATTTGAGAGAAACTGATACAGTGAATTCAAATATAATAATATAAGGGTGTTTTATTTAAAATACTAAAATTAACGTTAATTTTATATGTATTTTTGCATTATAGTTAATTAATAAACAATCAGTAGAACAGATGCAATACTCAAAGAGCCCTCATATTAAATGAGAAATGCCATTTTTCTATTTTTAACACCTATTAGTCCTGTCATAAAACATAATATAGCTGTAATAAATAACCTTATTAATATAGTTACTGCACTATTGATTAAAAATGAATAGGAATATAGGTTAATTTTTAATGGAACCTGTGAAATGTGCAGCCCACATGGTTATGCAAATTCTCATTATAAGAAAGAATGCACGCTGTAAATTCGTTATTATTAATTGTGTGAGTTTTAACCTGGCAATAACGCAAGTAAATTATGGCAATGAGTATGCAGGATAAGTGTGTGTAGCAAGGAGCAATTAATAACGGGGATATAATGTAGCCGGGGATATTGTAGAGGGGGTCGCATGTGTTCTGTGCGGGCCGTGTGCAATTGTCACCAGAACGCGACTATATTAAGGTGTAATAACTCTGATAACAGCTGCAAGCCGGATGATGCATGCCTTCGGAGCGCTCCGGGGCTCCGGTACGGCTCCGCACCAACCCACTTTCCGGACTCTATAACGTCTCTCTTTGTGATAATTTCGCCTCTCTCGTCGCAGAGCACGATATCACCAGCGCCGATGCTTATTGTAAAAGACAATACGAGATTATATCTTTTAACAGGATCCGTTTTCCACTCTGATATTTATATCCTTCCTGTATTATACAGCATACACCCAAATTTGTCTACTCAAATGTATTACAATCTACAGTTTCAAAAGTTTAATTTTGTCGGATAAAGCGAAACATTTCAACAAAAGTTGGAAAGGGTCTGTTTAATAAATTAATTTTTAACTGCTCTGTAGTGTTTTTAGATATTTTGCTTTCATACGTAATAATATCTGTTAAAGATCTTTATAGAAAACAACAAATTAACAATCAGTATACAGAGCAATTTGTTACAGACAAAAAAATAAAATGTCATATTTTAGTTAAAATTCTAAACAAAAAATAAATAATAATGATTTTGGAAATGTTGCTTCGTTTCCGAGTAAATTTTTTATATTTATAAAAATTTTAGTCTTTTGTTAACTGCTAACTGTCTTTTTATCTGAAATCTGACACAATAATAATTCTTTCATCTCTAATCATTTTTGCAATGACAATGCATTGAAAGGTTGTAGAAAATGTATCTGTAAGTTTTCCACTAGGAAACATCTATCGCATAAGAAAGTTATACCAGAGGAATCGACAGTATTGGAATGATAAAAATTGTAACGGTGCTGCACTTATGCACCAGCATATTAATGTAGAAGAAAAAATAGTTTTAAATCTTTAGTCAAATCAAAACACTTCGTTCTCTATTTTTTGTAATAAATTTGATAATAATTACCCTTTGATTATGAATCACCCTGTATAGCATTTTGTTGTGGGCAACACAAAAATGATATAGCAATAAAACTAGAAGTGGCATTTTTACAAAGAAAAGCTGAGAATTGTGACAGTTCCAATCCAAAACTAAATGTGGTTTATGAACGACAGCGTTCAAAATATTTTAACTTCACTGCTCGTATGCATTTGAATGTTGTTTTGGAATTTTCCAAATAAGTTAAGCAAGAACACAACTTTCACCTCCTCCATTCCCAGACAGAATCGATTTTTTTCTCTGGGTATATCTTTGGTTTAAAAATATCAAAAATATAGGCAATTGCATAGTTGCATAACAGAAAACTATTCTTAATATACCTGATATTTATAAATTTATACAATTAAGAAGGACAGAATTGTGTATCATGAACAGCCCCGCCCTGTTCATTGTGCCAATTGCAACAGCATAGACAGTTGAGGATAAATATTTTAACGTTTCCTAAATAGTAAAGAACAAAGAACATAAAAAATAAAAACTAAAATATATTATTCTCAAGACTACAACATACAACTATATTGTTGAATAAATTAAGGTATACTTTCTATAAGTGCATATTAAATGCTAGCAGTATTCTAAAATATTTTAGATTTATAAAATTAATTTTATTTTCAAAGATATTTTATACATAAATAAGGTTGACATATCACGACTACTTTATTTTACTATCAGAGAAATATTTGCAGCAAAAATTTATCCAAAAAGTTCTGATTTGAAATTGTTTCACACAATTCTTGTTTACAAAACAAGGAAAAGTTTTAAAAGAAAGTGGAATAATAAAAAACTACGAGAAAAGACAAACAGGCCAAGAAATGTTGTGCAATACTGATTATATATTATAAAATGTAAACTTTCAAATACGACCGTTGTATGATGCACATCTGGCCAGATGAGGCTACTTTCTGCTTAAATTGTAAGGTTAATAAATAAGCACAATTGTCGTTATTGAGCTAACTAAAATCCACGTTTAATAGGGGAAGATCATACTCAGAGAAGTTAATGAGAAATGTTAGAAAATCAAGTTGTTTCAATTGAGAATGTCAATTGAGAAGCATTGTGAAATAGCTGCAGTTAGTTAGTTAATGTGCATTTTACAATTAGTGATAACCTCTCTTGAATTAAAAAGTCAACACGACTCGTATTTATTCATTGATTTAGTTAATTTTAATACCAGAGGGAGTAATTGTCAAAATAATGTATTCACAAACATTTCACATGCAATGGAAGTAGGGAGATCAATAAGAGAATTGACGATCATTTATCGGATCACGTTGGAATCCATGTAAAAAAGAAGTAATCGGAGGTCTTGAAAATGGATGGTTGTTACACTTGTGTTTTATTTTTTAACCCAAGAAAGGCTTTTGACTACCTTATTCATTGCATTTTCCTTAGAAAATTGTATTTCCATAATTTTATAATTTTCATTAATTAGAACACAAAATGTTTCATCATTTCAAGGCAAAGAATCTAATTTTCTTCCAAAATCGATTGGTGTTCCGCAAGGCTCAATTTTAGGACTCTTCTTTTTTTAAATCATTTTTATTAATGACTTGCCCGATCAAACTGGAAAAACAGTCATATACGCTGACGACACGATTTCAGTCAACTCTTGTCATGATTTTGAAAATACTCTCCGCAAAAGAAGAGCGTCTAATAATTCTATTCAATCTTGGTTCAGTTTGAATAAACTATCTCTCAACAGCTCCGAAACTATCAATCTAACTTTTATGTGCAATGGTATCACAATAAATTATTTTTATTATTATTAAAAATAAATTCTATTTACGAGCGTTTGGATCATTTTGATACCGAAGAAGGTCGACAATTGATTATTTATTATAAAAATCGTAATAAATAAACATACAAATAACATTAAAACATTTTATTTTATTTTCCTATTTGGTAGTCAACTTCTCATAATTCTTGAAAGAATTAAGATATCGGGTTTTGGCTTATAAGGATGTTTTCTACATTTTTAAAATAACGCAAAACTCGACAAGAGTTTCTATTTAAAAATGTTACGGTGATCATCCCCTAAAAAAGCTCTGCCCGTTGCATGGAAGTTGTAAACTATCTAAGAATGTAGTTTTTGCGATCCACAAATTTTCAATTATTTTTGCACTCGTTTAAAACTTATAGGTCCATCCCGAAAATTTGGGAAGCCCAGTACTTAATGTTTTGCTTTTGCAACAACTTTTGACATTCTCTATGAGTATAAAATAATAAATAAGTATTAATTATTATTAAATAATACATTGTTCTATTACATGCAGATAGATGGTGGCAAAAAGTTATTTATATTCATATACCGTTGTTGTATCTTAAACTTGTAAAAGAAAGAAAACTATATCAGTAAAGTTATTAGATACATGTTAATAAATATGCTTTAAGTTAAAAATTTAAGATAAGTGGGATCAATGACCATGCACAGTGGCGGATCTACGTGAAACTAATAAAAATTTAATTTATGTTCAACATTTTATTATCTTTACAGCATTCTATAATATTTTTCTTGATATTTATTGCATTGATGCAATTTTTGAACTTTTTAAAAATTTGTTTACATATTTTGTTTTACATAAATTGTTAAAATTTTAACAATGTTTGAAAATGTCTACATTTTATAATTTTTTACAATATTTCTTTTACTACTTTTGACATTTTTTTCGACATTTTTGAATACATTTCGGCTTTGTTCTTACAATTTTCTTAATTTTTTTAAAGATATTTTGTCAATTTTAATCACAGGTTGAAT
>JARJEC010155850.1:0-10337 GCA_030264575.1 Tachinus sp. AB-2021 | reverse complement strand
TCTCTGATACTAATAGATATCCATCTACAGTGACCGATAAGCAGACGCTTGAGAATAACCTCTAATCTGCGGGTGGGCTTGCATGATAAAAACCATGTCGAAACTACATTTTTAACGTTTCTCAGTTTGTTGCCTTGGAGAGTGGACTATTTATTTTGCTCTTAGTAAATCTGATCAAATCACATAAGATTTGCCAATACTCAGTTGAACGTAGATAAGTGCCTGGTAAATGGCGAAAAGTTTTGCAGTGTATACAATAGGCAATGAATCGTCGGTAAATATCAAGTAACAAGACTTAGTTCAAATTGAATTTGTTTAATTTTTGGGGGATGATACTTCCAGAGTGGATTACGTCTATGGCATATTTGATATACCCCAGAAAGATGGAAGTAAAAATTCTGAAGTATACCGCTGAGTAGAACGGAAACAGGTTTTTGAGGTCACACACGCCACGTAAATTAATATTATATACTGTTGGAAAATTTTACGTAGCTTTTAACTTGGAGGCATACTTAATTGTTAAAACTTTACGTGGAAGATAAAGTGATTGCACTACTGATTCCTACACAGCACACTAGCAATAAGGCTAGTACAGAATGCACCAGTTGCTAATCTAATTCCTGTATTGTGTACATGATTCACAACTGGAAGCATGGGGTGTGTCGGTGAAGAGTAAATTATTCAACCATAATGCAACTTTGAGTAGACCAATGCGCGGTATAGATAAAGCATTGCTTTTCGATCAGTTCGTCCAGGCTTCCCACTCAAAGAAATTGCTAGTTTTCTGCTGGAAGATAAATAGCTTTCAGATCCTTTAAATGGGGACGTCAATAAAAACTGGAAGCCTAGAAAACGAACTGGTATAAGATCTCCTTCAAGAAAGAGTGAAGCATTGCAATGTAGCTCACGCTTTTTACAGAAATGAACTGCTACAGTCGTAGTTTAAGAGAATTTAAAACTATTTTCTTGAGCTCAGTCTAATAAACAATTAATAAATATTTGAAGCTGGCGTTCCTATGATGCTATTTCTTGACGCAAAATGATGCAGTAATGTCATTTACGTAAATTGAATGTTGGAAGAACACGCGGGAGATCATTATTGGGTTCTTGTTCACTTGAAAAGTTTTTTTTTAATAGAACTTGACAGTAGAAGTTTGTTAGGGAGAGCTAAAGAGTTTGTGAGACTAGCTCGTAGAGCGAGTCGAATAATACTGACAAGGAAGTAAATATCCTAACGAACAATAAAATTGTAGGATAATTTTTGTAATATATGTACAAGGTCCAAACTCACACAAAGCAAATTGTCAAGAGTGAGCAAAGACAACGTCATTGCGCTTCATAAAAAAACTCTTAAGGTGTAAAGAATTCTATTATATATGGTTTTCCTTTAATTCCTTTGTGAACACGTTGCAGATGTGATTTGTTAATGAGAGTCTGCTAGGATCACCTTTTCAGTGACAGTGTGGTTGTTTGTGTATCAGGGTTCCATCCAGGGGGTACCGACGGGACATGTGCTCCCCTTGCCCCTAAAACATTTGACAACATTGTTTTCTTTCGGAAAATTTTCAAACAAGTAAACAACTCTCACAAATGACTATTTATGAATAATATAATACTTGCAAATTCGAGTACTGAAGCTTTTCTAACATACTACTTACTTCAGTTTTATGAATTTTTCTTCTTTAATTGTGTATAGTTCTCGACGTGAGAAATGTTTGTAATCAATCTAGATATTGCCTCAAAAGTATATTGTCGATCACGTAAACTTGATAAGGCTTGCTCAATACACGATAGTATAAACTATATTTTTAAGATAAAAGAAAATCAAAACATTTAGTCCAGTTTATTTTAGGTATTGCTGACCAATGGACTGCGCCTCCTCAGCTGATTTATTGGCTCGGGTGATACTCATTTTAGAATTTGCACACAATCAGGGAATAACACGGAAGTGTTCCTTCATGTAAAAACCACATTTTTCTTATAACGTTTAGGTGTAAATTTTCTAAAAATTGCGGTAAATCTTTTTGGAGGAATTGCAAATAAAAATTACGGTTCAGTCGATTATTAACCCAAACATTAACTATAAATTGGTTTTGAAAATAATGATAAGGTGTACGTGTAGATTATGAAAATTAAATGTTCCCGTGCGCCCAAAACAAAATTTGTCTCGCTAAAATTCTACGATTAAGGTTAAGATTTTAGCAAAAAGAATCTGATTTTCAGAGAGTGTATTCATGATGTTTTTCCAATAAGCAATTTCAGAACATTTGTTAGATTATCGTTAATCTTGGAATTCTAGACTTTGCACACGCTGTAAGTAATATGGGTGTAATTGATGAGATTTTAATTTTATCCACACTAATTGTCTTGACTTCTTTAGAAATGCAGCAACACATATTGTTGGTCTTTTTTAAGAATCTTCAACAATTAATCTTCTGCATTTTGAATGCGATAATTTTGCGTTGAACCACCGTCATTATCTTGCTATGGAGCAAAACTCTCAAATTCCCACATTCGTCTTATTACGGCTATAACTCCCCTTTCAGCCTGTTATAAATCCGCTATGAAAACATTCTTGCATCTTCTCGAAGCACCAACGTTTTGATGAGATTTTCGGTAGATTAAAATCATATCCGTATAATTGTTTTTTTCGTGTTTTATTATTTTATTGCAATTTTTGGACTTTAGATCGACTTATTTGTTTGGCAGCTATCATTGTCATCAATCAACCAAAAGTAAGTTGATTTTAATGTATATCAGTAATCTCAAAACAGTTTCCGAAAGATTGCAACAATTGTGTGTGTAATCAATCAGAATTAAACCAGAATGTCAATAAGTACATCTCCTTTAATTTAATTACATAAGTTTGATGATAACATGTGTACTGGTTGCAATTATTTTTTTTTAAATTAACCAAAATAAACAGTATGTCATTATTTTTTTAAAATTATTTAAAAATACGAGAAGACAAGATGAAGCAAAAACCAGAACTTGATAAAGAATGGAATATAGATTGACGTGAATAGGGAATCCTTATGTGATTTAGGTATTGTTAGCAGTTTTTTGTCATTTTGTTGGAGAGATGGCGCTCCGCACTACACCATTTGGAACGACCGTAAATGCTTAACTTAAATAAAAACAAAAGACACAGTTAACTAAATTAATATCTGAAATAGAATTATTATAAAAATTATTAGAAATGATGTTTAGTAGCTTAGCAATTTGATAATTTGAAATTAAAAATATGTAAATAACATTTTATTGATAAGATAAGCATAAATAAAGGATATTTTTGTATGAAGATTTTTTTATGCATCGGTTAATAAATGTCAATCATATACAAAAATACAAATGATGGTAACGTGCTGAATTTTTATTTTTGATTTAATTCAAGGACTTGTTTACGTTGAGTCAATAATTATATATGATTACGACTTATAATATATCTAAAAATGCGCAATTATAAAATATTTAATATAAAAAATAATTCTATATTCTAACATAAGGCAGAAAAGAGAAACTTCTTTCTCACAATTGCGCTTATTTTATTAAAAACAGCTGCGATATATTTTGCTACATTTAAATTAATAAAATGACAAGAAACAAATATGTAATTAATTTGTGAAAAATGTTCTAAATTGTTAAAAAAAATATTGAAAATGTTGTTAATTTATCACAAAAAAAAAATGTAATGGAATATTATGAAATAATGAAAAATTATTGGCAATATTAAGTTATGCTAAAATATCAACATTTTTGCCAATATATTAGAATTTAGTGTTAAATATTCGAAATTATTAAGAAACGTTTAAAAACCGTTAAAATATTTTACAAAACATTATAAAAAAAATTGCAAATTGTTAAAAAAATATTTTAAAAATATATAAAAAATTAAAAATAAAAGCAAATGAATCAAAATGAACCAGTTTGCTTGTTTTGAAAATTTTAAAATAAATCAAAAATAACTGACTGATATTAAATATTTTAAAAATGAACTGATTGGTATTCAAATATTACATATTACTTATATTACAAAGATTTTAATAAGTTTCAATAAAACTGTAAATAATGTACGTATATTTATAAAAATATAAACTTTAAACTAAGCCTTTCCGCTTTGATCTCACTCTCGAGCGGTGTGTTGCATAACTTTTTAAAAATTAACTATAATTTATCTTACATTATTTTTCAAGATAATTTGTAATATTACGATAACAACGTTTTTCTATCAAACTCGCATTTTTTTGCTTTTTATCGTTAATAATACTAGCAATTAAATGTGCCATTGATAAATAAAACTTGAATAATTTTTAATTGCATGTTTTCAATAATAATATTAAAATAAATGCTGAAACATTTATAAACATTTTATTGTTTTATCTTGCAGGTCTTAATTTTCATGTGGGGACAATGTTTATCAATTCGGTTTGTTTTAAGAGTACGACAAAGTAAATGTAATCAAACGTAATTTAATATTGACTTCAATAAATCGTATAAATAAATTGGTGCAATAGACGCAATCAAATTAAATTAGATGTCAATCTTAAGTAAATATGATAAAACATTTACAACATGATTGCAACAAAATTTTATAATTAAACAGATATTATTAGAATGTAGTAGCTTTAAATAAGTTAGATAACGTCGAAACAATACACCTATTATTTATTTTATTAATGAATTAGTACCATCTCCACTTTTACTAAAATGTTGTCCCCACCCGCGCAAACAAGCCGGCGGCGCGCTGTTGGACCCACGCGGAAATATTCTTCAGTTTGTTTCCGTCTACGTTCACAAAGTGTTGCGGGAGATGTAATCGATTTCACTACAAAATGATTGCGATTGTAATATTTTGCATAGTAATTGTGTACAATGCCGCAGGACTTGAAAATGATTACAGCACCGAGTTTACCCACAGAAAATGTTGCGGAACGAATCAAAATCTAGTATTAAATGGTACACATTTATCATGCGCGAATCAAGTTTTAACAAATTTCCAAATAATTGGACCTTCAAATGTCAATTTTGATAATTGTTTAGATCAATGCATTGATTATGTATATATTGAAAGTAAAGTTGATTTGGTCCAAGTGAATTGCACTTCACATAATTATAAAATCGTTGATAGTTTTGAGATTTACCCAAAGTGTTGCCCTATAAATTACGCGTATGATGCTGTAGAACATCGTTGTTTTAAAAAAAATCAACCAGCGGAGGATTTTGTACATGTTTTAAAAATTGGTTTGTCACACTGCCCTCTAGAAAAATCAGTTATAACCGATTATGTTGATAAGTCTTACGAATTTGATGATAATGGCACCATTTCCATCTATAATTCTACGGAAAAATTTAAAAAAGGCGATTATTGTCTAGAATCAACTGACAATGGCAAAGTTATCCGTGCATGTGAGCCTTATGAAAATGTATGCCTTGAAACCTTCGATGATATTGGAAAAAGATGCATAAGGAAATGTTGCCAGGATGGATATCTTCTTCTTAATAGAAAATGTACAGCGTTCTACATTTCAGGCATTCGAATTGAAAAACCTCTACAAAATAGTGCAGGTAATCTATTTTATTGATACAATATTAGATAGGAAGTATTGGTAGCATATATATTAAAATTCATATAGATAATATAATATAAAAATTAAAATAAATATAATTTTTGCATAATATTATATCATAATTTTAAAAACAAAGCTTTTCTTTACAGTATTGGGCTTAAAATAGAATATGTTGCTTTTTTATGTATACTGGAATTCTTTCATTATAGAACAGTGTAAATATTGATGTTAAATGTACCGGCCCTACATACGGCAATATGTACTATTTCAATAATATTTTAAAATATATCTTTATGCAAAAATTTAGAATCAATATAAATGTTATTCAATCTGTGTAATATCACGGAAGAATTTTTTATTTATTTGTATAATTTTTAATAGTTTTCATATAGCTATAAACAGATATGTTCATATATTTTTGTAATAAAATAATTTAAAAAATCATTTCAACGGAAACAACGGATGTAAAAAAAACATAATTTATATTATTACATGTTTTCGATGCAAATACTGCAGTTAGACTAGCACAAATATGTGTTGCAATTTTCTATTGAGTCATACTATTTGTAAAAAATAATACCTTATCAGAATATAAGCAGAGGTTAGTTAGAATGGTTTAAAAACGATCAATATTTATTTTGTTCATTTCTCGAAATTAGTCGAAATTTGAAAAAAAGATCAATAACAAGGAAATAAACCAAAAGTAATTAAAATTAACGTAATAATTGAATAGTAATAAATAAATAAAAATAAATAAATAATTAAGAAATAACAAAAAATTAACAAGAAAGACAAACAAAAAGCAAAAAATAAACGAAATAATCGAAGAATATATTAAAATAAAAGTAAATAACAAAATAAACTTTGTAAACAAAATAAGTGTAAAATAAACTACACACAATACGATAATCAAAAATAAGCTAAAACGAGAAAATAAATAAATAAATAACAAAAAATAATCAATATATAAATAACCAGGAAACTAAACCAAACTGCTGAAGCAATCGCTTTGGTATCGGTTCATGTTCCGCTTCAAACATGCTTTCTTATTCCGTTTTTTTTTTGTATAACAATATGTTGTCGATTGTACGAGTTGTTCAGCTTTTGTAGCGTATTATTTTTTTGCAAAACGTAATTTCAGTCTGATAATCTAATTTGAAATTTTATAAATTGCATTTTTATAACATTGGATTAAACGTTTTGTGTGAAAATTTGCAATTTTATTGTCATAAGATTTTAAAAAATGTGTAAGAAGTGCTCGTAAAATTAGAACATTTTGCGAATGTCCATAATATATATATATATATACAAAAAATGCAAAGTATCATAAAAAATTGTCAGAAAATGTTAAAAACTATTTATAAAAAGTATCTAAGTATGTTAAAAACACAAAAATGTTAATGTCAAGGAAAAAGTTATTAAAAGTGAAAAAAAAAGAAAAAAACGGAAACGATGCGATATTGATATTTTAAAAATTTCTGCATTTTTAATTTTGATAGCATATTTTCAAATGCTGTATTTACACTATAAAACTAATTTCGTTGAAATCTTTGATTGTTTTTGCTTGGTCTGTCTAAAACTATTTAATTTATTTCTTTGCATCTTTCGTATAAAAAAAAGAGAACATTTTTTTTACTTGGTTTCAAAAAATGGATATGCTTATCGAAGCAACAAACATGTTGATAATTTGTCATGTTTAATTGTAGCTTAATATTTAGGACATAACTTGAAATTTTTAATTCTAACAAATAGTAATTTTCGACGCGCCATAGGTTGCGAACGCTGCCCTTGGCCATGGGCTCGTTGGCCTAGTCTAAAAAACGGCCGCGTACAAACAATTTTATTATAAGAAAGTTGGGATTTACGCGCATTGGGTAATTCCGCGGTATTTTAAAAAATTAAAAAAATGTTGGCATGCACAATAACAGATTAGAGAGGAATCTATTTTTTTAAATAATTGAATTATAAAAAATAATACATATAAACAAAAGCTTAGTAAAAATATGTAGAAACATTTGTATTTATTGAGAATGATTAATTTTTTACTTATTTTGCCTTAATAAAATTAGTCATCAAATCTTACATTGTATTATTATGCTTTAAATAATTTTATCTGGAATATTAATTTCTAATACTAAATAAATTTTGTTTGTTTCAGGTGATCCAAATTTTGCAATATTGCAAAGCAAGAAAGGTAAAAAATACCAAGCCGACTCATCCCATGATATCCACATTGACAAATTAGGAATCGCTCATATTGGAAAAGAAAAGAAAAAATATTTTGCAAAGAATCGGTCATATTGTGCAGAGACCATTTTAGAAGAAAATGGAACGCTAACGCAAAATATATTCATATTCCTAGCTGATACTGATAACAATTCAACAAAAGACCATAAGTCTACAATCGTGGCAATTTTGTTGAGCGCTTCTTGCATCTTTTTGATTCTAACATTACTTGGATATATTATTCTACCAGAAATGCAAAATTTATATGGAAAAACGGTTATGATGTATTGCTTTGTTACTTGCATTTCATACGTCGTGTTAGCGTTTTCGTTATTTAATAGCGATGTGAATCTACCGAAGCACGCCATGTGTCCTATATTTGGTAAGTAATTATTTATTTTTTTAGTAGCAATATATTCTTAACAATTAGTTAAACAAAAATATCACCTGTATGATTACATAAGTGTAAATATTTGGGTAGGTTAGCAAAACATCTTTTTATATGTTTGGTTCTGGAACATTATAAATAAATATTTGCTATACTCGTTATAAGATTTGAAACATGCAAAGTACTTACTGTTTGTATAAAAGTACTAAAATTATGTGTTATATTCTTATTTGTAAAAGCCATGAATAATCAGTCCATATTATCTATAAACATTTTGTAAATTGCAATGTTTTTTATAATTGTTACGCCATTTTTTTTAATAAATCAAACAACTCTTTTAGTTTACATTCGGTTTATAAATATTGTTTAATATAATAGTTAAAAAAACCAATTTTGCTACGTCATATAGATTCAGCATATGAAAACCAGTTGCAAGACATGTTGCCTAATTCGAAGAATTACACTGATATTGACAATGTCTTCAAATATTTCTAAAACCATTAATTAACAATATTAATTTTTAATTTATTAAGAATCTTGGTAGATATTGGTAAAAAACTATAAGTTCACAAATTCTTTACATTTCTTAATATTTGTCCCAATACTTCAATCATTTTTTAAAGACCTTATTTTTACATTTGATGTCTTTTGCAAAACAAATCACATGTTTCATTCAATGCCATTTGATGCCAGTACTTTTTGCAACATTTTTTAATTTGTTTACAATATTTAGGAAATAGTTAAATTATAACGTCCTTGTTGATTTACAACTGTAAATATGGGTTATTCCATTTTAACAGCAAAATTAAGGACCTATTACAGTTGTACAATATTTAAGAAAAAACAAATATATTTTTAAATTTTTTGATGTATCAATAGAGAATTTGAAAGAAAATATTAGTAGAATTTAAAAAGTAATTAACTTTTTACAATTCCAATAAATTGCTTCTAAATTTGGAAATGCGATGCAAAGTGAAGCAATTGTCTGCATTTTAGCTCAGTGGTTAGTATAGTACATAAAGACTATTCCGGTTAGCAAAAGTCGCATTGAGCACACCTTCATTCGGATATGGAAAAAAACTGTAGGTCCCGTGTACTGACTATAACTGCGCGCATGTTAAAGTAAAGAATCCAACAATTCTGTTCAGAATTCCTGAATTAGCGGCAATATTCCCAGATGTGGTTAACCTCCCGTGTCGGTTATTGGTTAAAAGTTGATAAAAATAAGCCGATGTTAAATAAATTTTACTAAAATTAAAAAGAAAGAAAAAATTAAAAATTGTCTGCATAGGAATTATTTTATTCTAAGGCCAGATTGATATGGTACTAGTTTCCTATATTGGTTTTCTAGACTACTGGTGCGCAAACCGGGGTTTCGACCCAACGCGAGACGTTCCAGTAGTTCCAAATAAAAATAAAAGAGGAATAATCATTGTAGAATTTGGATGTAAGCGTACATGGAATTGTATGGAATTTTATGATTTATTTAAATGTGTGTAATTTTTTGGAATCATGTGAATTTTTTATATATTTTTTTAAATGTCAGTATTTTTGTTAATTATGTTGATGTTTTTGAATTTCGTGCAGAATTTTGATGTAATTTTTTGACATTCTGTGGAATTTTGTTGGAAATAATTAGCTTTGTGGGGAAATTTTAAGCAATTTCTATTTCTTCTTATTATAATAATGTATAAAATTATATATTTATTTTTGAAAGGCACAATATTACTTTTAGACAGGTTTAAAATATTTGTGATATTTTCCTCGCTGTGTTCTGTATTGTTCGAAGCTTAATCTCAGTAATCCCACGAGCAGGACCACAATGGTAGCTACAGAGTATATATATATATATATATAATAATGGGGTGGTATAGGGATATCGACGATGATTGAGGAATTTTAAATCTCCAACCAAAAACAATATAAGAATTTTACAATACTGTCGTTCATATCGACACTTTTTCCGACAGTTTTTTAGTGTAGGAAAAAAGTGTTTAACATTTCTGAAAACGCATAAACACAGTAATATTCCTATTGTGTTTGGAAGGAATTTAATCCTTAATCATTGTTGATAACCCCCTATATGAGAAGAATGCACATATACGGAGTATACAGCGTCTTATTGCGATGAGATAGTCCAATAGATCGTAGTCTAT
>JARJEC010155833.1:0-35380 GCA_030264575.1 Tachinus sp. AB-2021 | reverse complement strand
TTAAAAATTAGAATTTTTATGTCTATAAGGTATTTTTAAAAACATGTCCAATATATGTTAATATTTTATAAAATTTCAAAATATCTTCACATATATATAAATATATATCCTTTTTTATAATAAAACATTTTCTGTTTTAAGCATTAAATATAGAATTAAATTATGAAATTATTGTCTAGTTTTGTAGGAAATTGGGTCACACCGAAATAGGAGAAATTTAGATAGATAGATAGATAGATAATTATGTAACTAATCTTTAATTTTATTTAAGTTGATATTCTATATTTTAAAATGATTAAAACTCACAATATGTAATAGATATTGCAAGTTTCGCTTCCAATGCTTGGTGTTTGTAAAGCAATTGTTTAAATAAAGAGTATTAAAAAAATATATTTTTATTACTGATATAAAATTAATTAATTAATTTTAATTAGTAGGAACGCGGTCGTATAAAAACTACAGTACATAACTCTAGTTGTAAAGCAATTACAATAATTAAAATTGCTGCACTTCCCGCTACGTAGGTCGTGCGCAACTTTTCCAGTCGTGCGTAATATGCTACTTACAACTCTTGATATGTTATATACTATTATCGTACAGGTACAATATTTTCGGCACGCGTCCCTAATTTAAGTGACATTCCTATTTGCTTACTATCTGTATTCCCACTGCCAACGCCTCAAATTATTTCATCTTTAAATCGCTAGGTTTTTTCGGACTCACATCTTGCTATAAAAGTGTCACTTTATTAGTTTTTTGTGTAAACAGATAATGCACAAATGAGCAAAATTGTATTTTTTTTAAATCTTTAAAAATAGAGCAGTTATAATATTTATATAAAATTTAAAAAATCATTTGAATCTAACAAAAGCGCATCTAGACGCCATCTAGTGTAATTTCGTTAAAGTTAATAATAATAATATCGATATCATTTAATAGATTGATTACATTAATAATTCAGATATATGCCATATACATATGAATAATAAATTAAAAATCGTAATTTATAAAATCAATCTTTAAACTGGAAATACTTACAAACAGTCCGCCATTTACAAATATGTTCCCTCCTGTGGTGCTGGTGATTGTGATGGTGATGTAAATGCAGTCCACAATGCCTCCTATTACTGAATATTGCCATTATTTCAGTTTTTCTTTCATATAAAATATTTAAAGTCAATTATGACATTTTGCATGCTTTTAGGTACATTTGAATTTAACACATTCGTTTGTTTGTAAACAACTAATATTATTCTAGGTTATATTTACAGACAGATTCATTAAACAACTTCACACTATAAAAATGTTAGAATGTTATTTGCAACGTGTAAATTAAATTCTTAAAACATTTTTTACTCATTTTATATGCTTATTAACAGATCTGTTTACAGGTCATTAATTGTGCATTAGGTCGCGTTTAGGGTTTTTTAAATTTTCTAAAACTAGGCCCCAAAACTTGGCCATTAAGCCTGCCCCAAAAAAGGCTAGACAAACTAAAAAAGTTTATATATAAACCTAGGCAATCAATATTTTTTAAATATTTTCGTTATCACGAGCAATTTTTGAATCCGACCCCGCAAAAGTTTGCATTGGTGCTGCTATAACCCCAAGAAAAATGTTAAAATTATTAAAACGATTGACAATAGCTTGATTATTGGTTTTACTCATCAGTTTTACTACTTTTACCACATATCATCTTTTAACAGTTTTACTTACAATATGACATAGGCAACCAACATCACATCGGAGCCGTTTTATTTTTCTAGATTGGCGTTATGTTATTTAAGTTTGGCAATCTTGGCAAATGGCATCAGTTCAGTTGGCATTCTTTGATTCACAGTTTTCATTGTCAAGTGAAATGCATTCTGTCAAAAGTGGTCAAAAGACAACTGTCACCACTTTGCTAGCGATTATTTTTTAATTTGTTTTGTTGTTGGAAATAATATAAATAAAATATTAATCAATCATGGCTACATCGAAAACAACGAACACGTACAATCGACAAAATTGGGAAGACGCCGTAAGTTTATATAAGTACATCAATTTCCTAGAATTTAATTAACCTCACTTTCAGGACTTTCCAATTTTATGCCAAACATGTTTAGGTGATAATCCTTATATTCGCATGACAAAAGAGAAATATGGTAAAGAATGTAAGATTTGTGCTAGACCTTTCACCGTTTTCCGATGGTGTCCAGGTGCAAGAATGCGATTCAAGAAAACTGAAGTCTGCCAAACATGTAGTAAACTAAAAAATGTTTGCCAAACTTGTCTCTTAGATTTAGAGTATGGTTTACCTATTCAGGTAATGGTTTAATTCTTTTTAATAATTTGAAAATTTTACGTTATATTTTATAGGTTAGAGATGCTGCCTTAAAAATGAAGGATGATGTCCCGAAAAGTGATGTAAATAAAGAGTATTACATACAAAATATGGAAAAAGAGGTAATAAATATATCTAAAAATGTAGTATTTGTGTGATATAGTAGTATTTGTTTGTATGAGATTTACTTGTGATAATATCAAATTAAATTGTTTTTGAGATATGATATAGTTTACACTTCGCATTGGTGCTGTGACCAAGTCATAAGTAAATCATATAGAGTAATTACCGGTTTATTTTAAAATTTTATGTAGTAAGTAATTTCCAAAAATCAATATTTTTAAAGTATTATATACAGTAAAATTTCCATAATCCACTAAATAAACTTTTAATTTAAGCTTGCTATGGGCGATGCTGGTGCAATTACCGGTAGCAAAATCAATGAACCAAATGAAATATTAATGCGATTAGCTAGGACTGCGCCATATTATAAAAGAAACCGTCCGCATGTTTGCTCATTTTGGGTTAAGGGAGAATGTAGGAGAGGAGAAGAATGTCCGTATAGACATGAAAAGCCCACCGATCCAGATGATCCTTTGGCTGATCAAAATATAAGAGATCGTTATTATGGAGTTAATGATCCGGTAGCTGATAAGTTATTGAAACGTGCAGCTGCAATGCCAGCATTACCTCCACCCGAAGATAGAAGTATTACTACTCTATATATTGGTAATATAGGAACTTTAAGTGAGCAAGATTTAAGGTAAATAATCGTCAAATTTAATCACACAAATAATTTTTTTATAAAAATTGTAATAAATGTTTTACTTCTGCTGTGTGGTCCAAGCACACTCTCATTTTTTAATTATATTTTATAGGGATCATTTCTATCAATATGGTGAAATCCGATCGCTGAGTGTTGTTCCGAAACAACAATGTGCATTTGTTCAATATACAACACGTATGGCGGCCGAAAATGCTGCCGAGAAAACTTTCAACAAATTAATTTTGGCTGGAAGAAGATTAACGATAAAATGGGGCCGCTCACAAGGTCGAGCAGGAACTTCAATCGGTCATCAAAATGCTGAAACTTATGAGCCTGTTCCGGGTCTGCCTGGAGCACTGCCAGAATTAAGCAACAACTTTTTCAATTTGGAACCCGGTCACATTCCACTTCCAAATATGCCTCCTCCGCCATCACTATTAGTGCCTCCGATGTATCCTCCGCCCCCAATTCCGCAATTCTTTTTCAATCATCCACGATTACCAACATTCCCACCTCCAGAATTGGCTGTGAGACCGTCTGCAAGTACCAGTACTGTTACTAACGAGAGTGTTGTGGTAGCCGCAGCTACAGTTGTGCCTAAAACCACAGTGCATTATCCAAGTCAGGATCCTGCCAGATTAGGCGCTACGCAATTACATGCTGATTGCCAAGAATAAATTTATCATGCTTGTAGTGCCTCCAATATAATATTCACATCATCTTTAAGTAACTAAACAATTAATGATGTGAATACGTAATTTTAAAAATTAATTTTTTCCCTGGCCTCGTGCAAGCAAGCTCAATTAATGTTTGAAATAGTTTTAGTTCGTACAATCACAGTAAATATAAAATGCTTGTAAAGTTGAGGCTAAGGCAAGTAGTACAAATGTTCTACATTATTTGATAAATAACAAGAAATCAACTTGTTTCCGTATTATTTTCTAGAGGCACAAATTATATTGTATAACATATATGATCTGAATCATGTAATGAAATCTTTCTGTATCTTTATAAGTTATAATATAATTTTTTTCAATTGTATGTTTGCTCTATATTTCTTTAATTTCCTAATGTGCATAAGCACATAGCACGACGTCTGAAAACTTCCATCGAGCCGAATGTTTTGAAGTTTTTAAAGAGATAAAATTCAAAAATTTTGGAGGAAGGGTCAGTGTAAAAGTGGGTGGGCTCATCTGAGGTCATGATTTTGAAGACGAAATCTTCGCATTGTTCACGTTTAGTGAACTCTGAGCATTGTCTTGAAGTGGCGGTAGGTGGGCAGAAACGATTTTCAAGTGAACCTACGGAGGGAGTGTTAAGAATTAACACATTAGCTTCCAGCAAAGTTAGCAGTGGGATGACAAGTGGTCGAGCATTCTTCTAACAAGGATCGCTGTTACAAGACCTCAACCGATTGGTCTATAGTAGAAGTTGATGAACATGTTGCCTTGTTTATCAAACTTCTCGGCGAAAGGAAATTCCTGAACTAGCATCATTTCTAGTTTATGAAACTTGTCCATTCCATACTCCACTTATTATATCAATGTCATGTTAATCTAGCAATCATACAGAGCACTCGACGAAAAAATAATATGTGCTTCACGTCACATGAAAAATACATTTCCGGGTTGGAACGTAATTGACAAACTTCAGTCGTCCGGGAATGTTTAATTTTTGTTACTAAACACGCAATATACTATTTCATTTAAATCAATTGATTGTAAATTTATACCATCACTTTCAAATTAACTTTTGACAAGATTTAAATCAAATAAATTATTTTTTCACATATGAATTTTTGTTATTAATTATTTGAAATATAAACAAAATGATTTAAATAATAAATGACTTAGGACATAAATCATTTTTATTTTGACTTGATTTAAATTTTTTTTAAATGATTTGTGTTAACTCTGGCAGTTGCAAGGATACATTAAAAGTATTTAAATAATAAATACCTTTTTATAGAGCACCAAGTATTTAATACAATGAAATATAAATTATGAAAGGTTCCCTAACTAAATGGCACAAGTGATTACTCTAATATAGAAGTAACAAATTTATCCTTTAACTTGTGAATATACGTCTTACAAATTACTTTGCATATAGATATATACCAAAGAAAAGTGCATATTACAACTAGGGGTGTATCACTGAAAGCTAAAAGAAATATATTTTATTTTATGACAATTAAAAAAACAAATTACTAAAAAAGAATAATGAATGTGTCAATATAGGAAGACGTTTATCTATCGTAGTTTTTTTGTTTTCTATATTAATAGAATGAAATATTGTTGTTTTAGTGCAATGCAAGAGCTATAAAAAATTATGAAAATGAGAAGTCAAATTTTATTCTATAGTAGTGGAGGTTTGGTGACAAATAAAATTTTTTTTCTTGTTAAATTATTGCAGACGTTTCAGATAACTACAGGTTTCTTCCTCAATGCTACAACCATACAAAAAATTACAATTAACACATTCACTGTTGCAGTAAAATTAATACTTTGTCTTTGACTGCGTTACATACCCTCGGGATGTGTATTTTTTTATTACTCCTCTGCGTTGCATACCCGGGCGTATGTAAATATTTTTATAATAGTCCTTATATAAAAAAAATACTTGAATTTTCTTGATTTTTTTGCTATACCCTTACTATAATTATATAAACTACACTCTGCTAGAGCAGAATTAGTACTAGGAGCAAATATAATATTTTCTACTTTAAAACATAGACATAATTAAAAAAAATAGTGGAATTCACTTTGTATTTAACATTATTTATAAAAAACTTAATTTTTTATCCAGAATTAACTGCATTAAAACACAATCTGGGTTGGTTTTCATAACAGAAATACAAGCACCTGGGGGTATGTACCGCCCAGAATAAATCAAACATTACTCCTGTGCGGTACAAATCCTCAGGGACTTGTAAGAAAATATCACATATAAGAAAGATGAAGTAAATTGAATAAGCGTCAAATAGCTACATGTTACGTTTAAATATATTGACAATTGTATATTTTATAGCAAGTTGTGGCAGTTTTGAAAATATTACTGCCACACATGAGTTAAACGTGATACATACCCCCGGGGATGTGTTCAGCAGTGAACGTGTTAAAATAATAAGTAATTATAAGATAAATTGAATTCTATGTAATAAAAACAATGTGACATTTAAAGAGTGTATAGTCGTGAAAATAAAATATAAATAAATACACAAGTAAAATGTATAAAATAAAATGTTTTAAAAACAACTTACAGGTATGTAAAAAAACTATGTGTCTGGTATTGAATTTAATAATGGCATGTTACAATAATGAGTTTGAGTGTTAATTTATTAATAACATAGGAGGAATGGTTGTTGATAATATTAATCAATTAATTTACCGTCGTCGGTTCTGCGTATTTTTAAAAATATTGTCTTTCCGTTTAAGAAATTATGAATTGAATTTCATTGATTTGAAAACTTAGATCAATGAAATTTTGTGCCGTTTTTCATCGGTGATATAGAAGCCTATTTATTTCCTGCTATTTTTATATTTTGAGTATTTCTTGCTATGGCAACTTGTGCTGTTCTCAAGGCGACCCAAGTGGCTCCAGTTTTGATTTATTTAGTATTCCGTGTGCGAATAGATATTGTGTTTGAGCAATATTTTAAATAATTAAAAATTATTAATAAACTGTCCTTGTTATTAACATTACATTTTGATCAAAGTGTAATGCATACGGAGAAATAAAGAATGGTCAATAAATTACACATGCATTTTCGTTATTTTTGCTGATTAAATAAATTGGTCCATGGACTTTATAAAATTGTGACACTGGAATCTTAAATTGATATTGTCAGTTTGAATATGTCCTTTATTTGCTACGCAACCTCCCTATCAATAAGTAAAATATTGTTGAAATATCATTTCAGATGTCATGATCTCATGACCTGTAGCCATTGGTTGCATTTTATAGCACTAGAGGGAATTTACTAGGCTAATTCAATATAATTATCTGAAAATTATTTAATTTGATTTACTATATATAAGGAGATACAAAATAGAGTAAAATTATTTTATAATAAAGACTGAAACAAAAACCAGTGGAATAAAAAACGATTAATTGCAACAGTTTTCAAAACAATGATTTTATTACTGGGTCCTATATATGAAAAAAAATGTATTTAGTATTTTTAGAAGTAATTAGGAAATCATAAGTATTTCATGTTTTATTTTCATTAATTTTGAAGTACTAAATACATTAGTTCTACGAAAAAATAGTAAAAAATATACTCTCTTAATCTATGATTAAAAATTAAATCTTAAAAACACAATAAAAAATAAGTCGTACAATCATTTATAAGCTAGTTCGAAATAAATTACAAGCATAAAATGGGTTCTATATTTTGAACAAGTTTTCAAACAGTTAAAATGTGTGAATAATATGAGTGAGTGTAACAGATGACAATATATTTTATCACATGTAATAAATATTACGTTAATAAATAATAATCGACATTGAAATCAATCAATTAATAATAGTACATTGGAAGAAATAGTCTACTATAAATTTTAATTATTTTAACTACATTTTAGTTGTTCATGAAAACTTTTCTTCCAATTAATAATTTCTTATATACATTTAGATATGCGCAAACTTAACGACTCGTTTTCAAACAAAACAAAAATCAATCAGGGGACAAACATTTTTATTTTTTTTAACTTTAATCATACCCTGAATATTCTCAACACACACACGCCTACATCTATTAAAACTTACAAGGGACAGATCAATAATAAAAAAATAATGGGCACACTATTTATCACTAGACAATTTTTTCTCCCAAACCTGTTGCCACACTTTCAAACGCTCTTTGTAATATTCAGGGTCTTTATTCGCTGAATCGATATCCAACTCTTTCTGCGTAGCTGAAAATAAATCAAAATAATAAGAAAAAAAAAATTAAAACCAATTAACAACATGAGGTGATGTAAGCCAATGTGTTTTGTGTGTTTAATTGCTTCAAGCACACCGGTTATGTTTTTGTTAGTTAATGCATGATAATATGTTATGATCCTTGATTTATGGGCTTACATGCAGCCACGTGTTTCCTCTTCATTTCAATCTCTTTCAAATTTTTCTGGATGTATTCTTGGAAAAATGGGCTTGAACTTTTTAGAAATGGTTCAATATCTGCTTCGGGATTTTGTTGCAAAAAATCATATAATAAATTGAGACCTTCTTTGGTCTCCTCCTTAATACCAATTTTTTGAAATATTTCTGTAAGCTGTGTATGTGTTGATCGTGATAACGGCCGACGACCCGAATCAGTCTTTAATGGTACGGTTTTAACCTCTTCAAGTTTCAAAGTCTACAATCAAATTTTATATAATTTTTCATACAAATCTTCAATGTTTAAAAACTATAAAAGTTTAATTAAAACATATATTGTCGCACCTTCATAATTTTTAAGATGTATGCTTCCATTTCAGAATCATTTGTATTGGGAATTTTTGTCAAGTATAACATAAGACCACCTCCTTTAATTTTTGCCATGGAATGTATGATCGTTTTGACGGTGCGTAACGGTGTGTCAATCGGTTTGTTTTTCCACCATGATGTTGGAAACTCTTTCAAAAACAAATGAACTTCCAACAACACATTATCATACTCAATTTCATCGGCCCAATTTGGCAAAATTTTAATGACACGCCATAAGCATTTCATAATTAAATCGGTTAATCGTGATGAGCCTCCTGATTTAATACATGAATATAATAATTGAACAAGTGCACTAAAAATTAATTTTTATATAACATTTGTATTTATAGTAGGTTGTGGCTGATTAAAACTTACCAAATAATGTTCGTATGATCAGACCTTTCAATGATTCGAACACAGTGCAGATTAACAACACGAATATATGCATCTCCACTCTGACAAGCATCTAATTTGCTAAAGGTTAAGAGGATTATAAACTGGTTCATGAGTTCTTTTAAGACTGCCGTGCTTATTTTACGGCCCAAAAGTTTATTTAGGTAAAACTGAAAAATATACAACATTAAAATTTTAAATCTTAGCTCTGTTAACTTTCTCATGCACAACTTTTCAAAATTAGGGTTTGGGGTGTAAACATTTTTTTTTAATTATAATACTAAAAAATTTATTCATCATTTAGAATCGAAAATATTTCTTATACTTGTGTATAGTATATCTCAAAACATTCGAATATAATAATATTATTACTTGACATATTTCAATAAACTTTTTCTTTTTCCTATCACATTTTAAGTTTTTGTGTGCCACACATGCATGTACACATGTATTTTGGATTAATTTGTAAAGGCGAGTTATTCATTTTGGGAACAAACTATTATTATAAAACATAACATTTTTTACTGACCTAAGAATACTTTATTTTCCAATGAACCGATTGTTTTCTTACAGTCTATGCACATATGAACTCTAAGCATATCGAATACATGCGGACTAGTTTACAAATGGTTGTAATATACAAATAAATATAACTACAGCCATCTATGAATAACTAACAAAAATTTATGTTTATTACGAACACTTTTATATGAATTTACCCAATAGTTTTGAAAATAAATAGAGAAACAAAAGCGGACACAAACGTGGACGCGGCAAGAGAGGGTTAAACCGCAAAGTTAAAAGTAACAGATTCAGCAAAAAACATGATTACTGTCATAAGATGTAAAAAAGTCGGTTATAATCGTAATGCTATTAGATTATACCCAATCTTTATTTCTCTACAAATATTACATTTATTTAGATTGTATATTTTAATAATACTTACAGCATCAATAACAGTCAACAAATTTCGATAAACCTTAGAAACTGTAGTATTAACTCTGGGATCATGTTGGAATAAGTACTTTAATTGATTTGTAATTGTTGTCATAAATAAGTCTTCATGGTCTACCATAAGGCTTCCCTTATTTGAATGAAGCATTTCTTGAACTTGTTCCATGCTCTAAAACAAATAAAACAAATTCAAATCATTCTTTTTTCTTATTGCAGTTCTCATTTTTTTCCCGGTTTATAAATTATGATGGTATTCTTATCTAATTGTGGTAAAAAAACAACAAAAACAATTTACATTAAAATGTCCTATAAGCGGACACCGGCTTATTGGAAAGAATGTTTTTTAGTCTATAAATTTTTTGAAAAAACATTAAAAAAAAATGAAAGATTTTAGTAAATACGCTTTCCAAATACACTCGTGGACTTTTGACCAATGAGATAAGTATAGATATGGATTGTGGTGGAAGGTCTGCCTGATCCTGGCCGTCTTATGCATCCCCCAGTTTAACAATATCACTTTATTGCGTCTTGAATATTCAAGACAGCAGCAATGTATAGAATACTGCATCCATCTTCTTTGAAAGCTACTGCTCGGGTTACATTTTATGTATGTCCTTTCAACATAAGCTGGTTGACTGAAAATGTAAATAAACAGCACACCAGGTTTTTTTTAATTTCTTTTGCTATTTTAATAAATTAAATGTTTAATGACTCAAAGATAACATTTACTTCAATTTCAATGTTTGAAATTATTTTGCACAAGAGTGTAGTTAATCAATATTAATTAATTAATAAAATTAAACTTTTTGCTTGAACCAGACAAAAATTATGTTTTTACTAAAACTACTTAAAAAATCATAGATTTATTAAAATATATAAATTTTCACAATTTTTTTAAACACCGAAATTAAAAAAAATTCCTGTGCTTTGAGTCTCTTTCAGAATAACATATGCAAGGTTTGATAGAAAAATTCAGTGCCAAACTTTATTCCATTCCATATAGCAAAATTTCGCCAAGCACGCACAAACATGTGTAATGTTTTCAACATCAGCATATGCTACCAATGTGTAGATACATCATTGACAGGGACATGTATATCAACACAAGAAAAAAATGTGAGAATTATTTAGTTATACAGCTTGAAAAATTGATGAAAACACCCTGTGTTGTATAATGAAAAATCCTTACAAATTAGAGATTATTTCAATTTATCTAATACAAAAGTTAATTACCTGCAATGCATGCATGAAATTCGTAGACCCCATATCAATAATGCTCCTTTCCATCATCATTGAACTTGGAGTTTTTGCACTATTTTGTCTTGGTTGTGCAAATGTATCAGAAGGTAATATTGGTTTAGGAGGTGATAAAGGTATGACTCTGAAAATAATAAATTAGAATAAAATTTTTCTATAACTAAGAGTTTAATCAAAATCAAATTATTTGTTAAAATTAATAAATTTTTTTGTTAAATTGAGTGAAATCTCAATAGAGCGACATTACATTTTTGTATGTTGTCTAATTTGCATCAGTTTATTAATAATACTATGTACTCACTTAGCTCTGGCATCATCCAGCGATGGCATTGCAATTTCTTCCTTTAAGAAACCCAAATCAAATTTGTGTAGTTTGGGATTAGGGATTTCTGATTTCATTTTGTCAAATTCGCTTAGTAATTCAGGATCCAAATTGTAAGCTCCCGGTACCTCAGGTTCAGGTTCCTGCACAATTTGCGGTGGCAATCTAAAAATTAAAAAAATTATATGCTCCAAAATCATAGAATTTAATATATGCAGATTCATTATTTAGAACGAAAATTCCTCAATTACAATAAGATATAAATAAAATAACAAAAATGCATGTAAAGACTGCCGACAGATTTTATAATCAAAATTACATTCATTAAAAATAAATACATGTAGCATAAAAAATGTAATAACTGAGATTTTCAAATAACAATAAATAAAATACTAATTGATACTGTCAGTGCTGACAAACAACAATTGAGGAGCCTAGCGGAAGAAGGTAGTGATGAATAACTTCTTGTAATTTTTTCGGGAACAAAATAAAATATGAATTTAATGTTTTTTAGTGATATAGTACATCTTGTATTTTTGCATAAATAAGACTTTGGATTATTTTACTTAAAACAAACAAAAACATCTTCAAAATTTATTCTTTGGTACAAGAACGAGATAAGTTACAAAAGGCAAAAATAGAATATTCACAACAAGTGTGATAATACATTATCAGTAAGTCATTTTTAGTTCCATCAGTGCCTGAATCATAATTTTCCAGAGAAACATAATCACTTTTATGTACATACTCGGCAGCCAGTTGCATAACATCTTTAGACTGCAAAGTTGAGATAATGATACAAGAACGATATAAGTCATTATTTATTATCCCCTGATTGCACCAAATTTCTAAAGGAGACAAGTCAAAAGTGCAAATAAAAATTACATATATCTCAATTAAGAAAAAAAGGAGACTTATCGCCTTCTTGTACCAGACTCATCCATTAGAAAACTCACGTGACACCAGGAAGTTCATCTTCTTGATCATCTATATCGTCATCACCATTATCCATATCACAATCATTTTCACAAATATTTTTAGGCGAAACATCTTTTGTGGGAGACATTTCCATTACAGTAGTGGCATTTCCTTGTGACATGATATTTTTGGACGTTTTTGGTGGTGGTGGCCTCTTACTTGCTCGTTTAATTCTTTCTTCAAGCAACGACATATCTTTATCTGAAATCTAATAATTATATTAGTTCCTGTTGTCATTAATAAAAAAAATCGTAAAAGCTTTTCATAAATTAATGAGTTTACGCCTGAATTATTTGATTGAGTTTAAAATCAATTATTGTTTTTGTAATTTTACCATTGTGCGTAATAATATTTTAATGAGATAATAAAATTCTTTTTTTTGTTTTCAGAACTAATTTTTGGTTTTTCGTAAAAAAAATATGAACAAAACAATAGTAATTTAAATATTTTTTAATTTTTTTCCAATCAAGAAAATAAATTTAAATCCTTTTAATTTTAAGAAAAAATAATAATTTAATAATTTCTAAGTTATTGGTATATAATACCGGCTCAACAATATTATAAAATTTATTAGTATCCAGTTTCGACATTTATCATTGGTGATGGTTCAAGTTCCAAAAAGTTGATCTGGTGGCATCACTACTAAAAATGTCCATTTTGAAAGTTACGAGACATTTCTCATCTCATAATGCAATGTGTTATATTTAATATGGCTTTTGCAAATACTTGTGAGAACTAAGCAATGTCCGGCATCAGATATTAACTTATTTCTTTACTTACTATTATTCATGATTACTAACATTTTTAAAACTTACTGTTTTTACTCAGGAATCAACTAGCACATTGCGTTGCTTATAAAATCCATAGAATATTGAATAAAATAGAATAACAAAAGATATTTTTTACTGTAATTGTGTAGAGTGCTTAATCAACATGTTTAATCACATTGTATTAAAAATATATACAATTATATTTTTATCAAATAACCTTGCCACTTTTATTCTATTCTATTTAAATCAATTTATTTTTAGAATGAAAGTTTTTTGCAAGAAACAATACATAAAATAATATACTAGAAACAACTTAGATATTATTTTATGTTAGGCTATAATGGATTTTCAATTTAAAAAATTGCTTAGATGGCTCTCTTTAAAATTTAAATTAAAAATGTTGTGTATTTTTAATCTATTTAGTTACTTTTTACAAACTGATAAACAACTTTTAGAATTTTTTGTTTACGAAAAATTTTACTACCTCAGTCCCATTTGAAAAATTTGGGTTTATTTATTAGGAGTAAAAAATAGAAAATGGTATCAATTCCTCTTTGATAAACATGTTTATTAAAACATCAAACAAATATTAGAAATGTCACATTTCAAAATAATCAGTTTAAGGACGGAACAGTATGACAAGTTGCCTAAATTTTGACATTTAAACAGTTTTTCATATTTATCTCATAAAAGAAAATTTTAAACAGAACTTTTTTACAAACTGATTTTTTATTATTTGGTAAAATAGTTCTGTTTAAAACCAATTTTTACACCACACTTTATCAGTTTTCTTTACTTTTTTATTATTTTGTAGTAAATGAATTACAGCGAGAATTGCAAATGAATCATCGTCACTGGAAACCATATTGAAGTGCAATATATTTCTGATCGCTTTTGAGCGTGTATGACGGGCTTAAGGTCTGCCGGAGCCACTCAGGTACCGGCACTCACAGGCGGAACTGTGAGGCATACCAGAGAGCGTACAGCTTTAAGAAAAACCAGCGGCGTATTCCGAGCCAACTTATTGATTTCACCCAATATGATCATAAAATTCAAAAGAGATTTTAAAGTACAAAAAAACAATATTTTTTGTTAACTTGAATGCCATTATTAATGAAAACAAATAAATAATGTGAGATGAAGTTGTAACACAAATTGGCAATTTATTTTTCTAATAATTATTGTTGATAAGCTTACTTCACCAACATTTGATTATACTTTCCAAATACCCAAAATAAAAATAAAATATCTTTATTATCTTTTGAGATAACTATCTTAAAATCTTAAAATTTTTATAAAACAATTTGGTATTAAACTTTGATGGTACCATTAACAAAATCAATTAGTTGATTCGCAAAATAGGTATATAAAATACTGTCAAACTTTGATAACTCAAACCATGACTTGCCACAAAAAATATTCCAGTTATTAAGACTTCCCGACTTATTCAATAAACTATGTACAGTCTTGCTCACATAAAGCTAGTACAGTAAAACCTCGATATAACGGACTAATTTGGGGGAGAGGGTGTCTTTTAATGCCACAAATCCGTTATATAAAAATAGGTTTAAAACAAATCAAAAACACTTTTTTCTTAAATACATTGTGTATTTAGATATAAAAAACACAAAGAAAATTATATTTAATTGTCTTCGGACACTCGTCGTGAAGTGACGTTGCTGTTTGATATCGATAATCCTGCTTTGAAAAAAGAATCAAGTTTTGTTTTGTTTTGCAAAAAATTGTTTACATGAGGCGACACTTGAATTTGAGTATGTATAATATTAACAACGGGTTTTAATTTTTTTTTACATTTGACCGGATTTTTTGTCCGTTATATCGAGGTTTTACAAACATTTTAGATCTAGTTACTCAAGTTACTTTTAGTGACTTTCATGTTTTCTAACCTCTTGACTGAGACCAGTTTGAGCAAATCAGTATGAATGTAAAAACCTTACACCAAACAAATTTATTTGTACTAGATTTATGTGTACATAACTGTATGTACTATTTATGTATGTATGTATGTATTTATTTATTTATTTATTTATTTGTGTAAAGATGCATTACATATATGTATGTTTGCACATTCGGGGAAAAAAGCAAGATTGATCAATTTTAATCTTTTCTGCTTGCTCCAGATATACATATGTAAGTTCTGCCCTCTTATAGATTTAAACTATTTTAAAACTGCTTTGTCTTACGTAAATGTAGATAAAGCCTCTCCAAATTTGTGTAAGTTGATTTTTTAGCCTATTGGCACTATTACTTGGTCTAGTACTGTCGATTGCAGTGATAATTGTTTGTTATTTTTATAAATCACATACACTGTATTTGATGGAATACCATACTTCATTGTATATAAAAATCATATTTCTACTTCGTTTACAAGTCTAAATTTTTCATCAATGAATACAGTTTTAAAAAAAAGTTTTAATGGCATGTTGACAGCAATACATAATACAAAACATATAAGCACAGTATATTTTTCCACTTGGTAACAACATCAATAAAGCATACACAAGAACTTAAGTAGCACAGAAACCAAACTGCATGTATCAAAAATGAGCAGCAAAACACCTAGCTCATAGTTAGTTCTCGAGTAATAGAAGTTGGAGTTGTCAAGTAAAATTTACAAATAACTCTCACTGTTAACGCTATTGCCAACTAATCTGATTCGAGTTATCAAAAATTCGAGTCATTAAAGTTCGACTGTACAAATTTTGGCCAGTTTTCAAAATGAACAAAGCATGAACAGAATTAAAAAATGCTTTATATACTTACATGTCCAACCATCTTGAATATTTTTTCACCGACAATATAAAATGCTTCCACTGCACAATTTAAAGCTGCATTTCGTACAGAATTATCCCTATCAGAAATCTGTTTAGCTATTTCTTTTAGACATACTGCTGGACTTGGAAGACATACATTAATTCCTTAAATAAACAAATATGAATTAAAAAAACTATTCTAATTTTACAGCCAAAGTAATTCTAATTGCTTTTATTATAAAAATCAATGACGTTTCAGTGAGTTAGAAATTACTTTATTACTTAAAAGTAATTGCAAATAAGACATATAATTCAGAGCACTTGACAATATGTCAAATTACATTATATTCTATTTAAAAAAAAATGAAATAACACCAAATTAAAAAATAACATTCTAAGTGTATTTAATAGAATATTTATATATAAGTTGTTTACTTACCATAATCAGATATAATTGTACTCATAACTTCCAAACATTCTGCTCGTTGTCTTGCATTTTTTGATTTTAAGCCTTCCATAATATATGAAAATAATTTACTGACTGGATATATATTGCAAATTTGTCTGATCAAAGATCGAACACCATTTCGAACTGAGTCTTTCGGATCTCCTATCTACAAGACAAATTTATAGATATTGTGTAATTTAGCAAAACACAAAATACACAATAAGCAGTAAGTAGTATTTGTAATCATTAGCCAATAATAAGCTTTACCTCTATTGAACCAGGTGACTGAAACAGGTACGGACAGGGACCTATCCTTTTCATTTATGAATAGAAAATAACATCAATTTTATTGTTCTAAATGGAACACCAGGGATTTTTTTACAGATCTGAATCTGAATGAAATAGATGGGTATTATAATTTTAACCCATAAAAAATTTATAAAAAAATATGTTTCAGTTGCAACCCAAAATATAGATTACTCTCTCATAAAAATCATTGAAAAACTTCATAAAAGTCATTAAAACTAACAAAATTTGATAAAAAATTTGAGAAAATTTAACAAAAATTAATAAAAACCCATTTAAATCTAACAAAAACTAATAAAAAGTTATAAAAAGCATTGAAACCTAACAAAAATTAATGAAAAACTTATCAGACAAGTCATTTGAGAAAACGATAATGTATTTTAGAACACAAACTACACACAGGGTCTTACAAAAATACAAAGTCGTAGTAATTGTATAGTTATGGTTAAAATAAAAAGATGCAATATCATTCATAAAAAAATAATTTTTATCTGAAAATACCTACACAAATAAATAAATATACTTACTTTTAATATTAAATATGGAATGAATGAACTAGCCTCATTTTCCAACATATGATACTTATTTTCCATCAACAAGTTAAAAACAGTTTGTAAATATTCCAATCCTTTCAGAAGCACTGAAGGGTTTGTATCAAAAAACCTCAATGTCAACCATTTGAGTATTAAATCAAGATTAGAGATCAGAGCTAGGTAATTGTCATGGACATCATCAGTCAGCGATTCGATCGCTCTAATGTGAAATCTAAAATCGGAATGAAACATGTTCTGTGTCAAAGACTTGTTCATGTTCGCATTGGCCATTTGATCTTTAAGTAAGTCTACAAATTCTTCTCTCGGTGTCGTAAAATTCCATTTAAGTACTTTCAATTTGGATTCATCTATTGTGCGTTGATGTTTCATATTGTTGACCACTAATAGTGGAGATGTGTCTACATCATCTTCTTTCTTTGTTCTGGCTGGTGGTTTTATGTTAGTCGCCTGTATAGAAAGTGTTAATTAATAGATATAAATTTAAGGGCATATTCACAATCGGCATAAATGCTAAATTGTAAGTCCTGCATCTTTATTAAGAACTGCAATCATTCTCCATAAAATGCGCGCTAGATCACCTACCACATTCTTATAACAAAAGTGACATGACTCAAAACAGATATTTACAAATAATGGTAAAATAATATTCAGTCAATCAGTTCCTTTTGACCGTATTAAAATTATATCTCATGCTATTTTTATGCAATTTCTGAAAAACTTTTTTAAGTTGTCCTTTTTGTCACGACTCAACTTTATGTTTTATATCTTTGTTTTGTAAATTTCAAACATTATGTGTATTGTGAATAAGCACTAACATTTTTATAACTGCAAAAATTAAATGCCTTGTCATATGGCAACATAACCTTGATCAATATAAATGTTTTGAGATAAATTAATTTCTCACCCTTGGTTTGACAGCAGCCTTATTATTTGACACAGGTCGAGTACCCTTAATGCCTTTATCTGCTCTTCCATCAGGTGGTGATGATTGCTTTTTAACTGGAACCGGTTTTGCAGGTAAGTTCGGTCTTGCTTTATCAAGTGCTGCCATTACAAGGGTTTTTGAACCAGGCTGATGAAAAAATATAATTAGAAAAGTTTAAATCAAATGTTTACACACTTACTTTCAACTTTTCCAATTGTTTGACCATCGATTCAAAGCTGACATGAATCATGATACCTAAAACAGCCTCGTGAGCATTTTTACGTACATCGGCATTTCTATCTTCTAAATTTGAATACAACAACGGAATACATATCATTAATTCTTCTTTTGGCACTGATTTTACTGAAAGAATTAAAACATGAATTAAAATTAAACAATAAATTGAAAAAAAATCTTGAAAAATAACTAAACAATTTATACGTTTCCATGTAGTATTCTATCAATATTAAAAACTATTATGTCAAAAAAGCAGAAGCATTTCAATGATAAAAATTTAAATACAGTGAAATCTCTGGTCGCGGACACCTCCAATAAGCGGACAACTCCTATAACCGGACAGTTTAGAATATATCCATATATTTATTTAACTTTCTTTTAGGAGGACAAAATCAGTTGCACCATCAGTGTCTCCATTTAATAAAGATTTCACTATAGTATTAAAATAGTCACAATAGGCGTTCATTACACAAATGTGAAACTGATAACTACAAATAAAATTATTATTTTGAAAAAAGCTTATTGACCATGAAACCTAGCCGAGTTCTCAATATGCTTGTTCTCAATATGCTTTTACGGTTCCATGCTGTATTCAATATAAATTGAGTTTTCAATATGGTTTCACTACTGTATGGAAGCACAGTAATTATGAAGTTAATTGACTATCACAAAAGGTGATGAAATGTTCTTTCACAAAATATAACATACTTTTTTAATGGAAAAACAGAGTATTAATATGCCAAGAAATGTTTACAAAATTGCAAAAAATGTAGAAAAGACAAAAATGTAACAATATTAGATAGATATCAAGATTAGAAACTCGTCATTATTCAAATAATCAGCAGAAATCAATTGATTTTTCGTGCTAAACAAAAGATGATGAATTAAAAAAACTGCAACCCAACATTAATCACTATCAACATATATTATAAAAACTATATATATAGTGGACAGCAGGTTACAAAAACATACAACGTACTCTTATTATGTAATATAATATTATATGATCATAACATATTTCAAAAATATTATACATTTTTAATAAACTACTTACTTTTTGGTAACTTTTCTGCTAACCAAGCCCATAATTCACTTCTTAAAATTGGTGATCCTCCTTTCAAAGCATCTCCAATCATTTCCCCTTCAAAGAATTCCTTGTAACCACATTGATCACCGAATGCATTCATGCAATTTACCGATGCAGATCGAATCCAGGCCTTTGAATCACCCAAGCCTAAAAATTAAAAAGTAATCGTTTCATCTTCAGAGAACAAAAATAGTGCCAATTCTAAAAAAGTAAATAACTCTTTTCTATATGCTTTCTAATTCTGTATTAATTTATACCTTGTAAAAATCCTGGAAACAATACTCGAACATGTGTTTTGCAAGGAGGCCCCATGGCCGTAGCAATATTTTCGCAAATGTTCAAAGCAGTTTGTGCAATTTTACTGTTACTGTCAACCAATCTAAGTGCCAGCGCTTGAGGTAACTCGCCAATTCCCGGTTTGATTAATCTTGCTTCGCTAATAATTGAACTAACTCTGATCAAAGCTTCGTTTCGTACTTTCCAATTTTTATCGGCCAATTCGTTAATTAAGCTTTCAGAAATTTGAGAGCTAATGTCGCTTCTTGGTAAAAGATCTTGCACGTTTATAACTGGAGCATCTCCACCAGCATCATCATCATCCTCGACTGCATCTAAACTATTGGAACTGGCCGATTTAACTACACCTAAAATTTTATTAAATAAAATTAGAAATATAAAATATTAATTAAAATATCAGTTAATCAAATAAAATACTGAAATGGTCAACACATTCAGAGTCTATTATAATTAGATTTAATTTAATTAATTATTAAAATATTAGTACTTCATAAAAATTATAAATGAGATAATTTAATTTAGAATAATTGTAATATTTGCCTCTAGTTGGAGCTGGGGGTTTGGAATTCTCATATTTATCAAACTCGACATTAATTTGATCTCTGAGTGCAGGTTTCTCGTTCTCCAAAAACATATGTAAATTGGGACCCATATATAAATATAATATTCCAAAGAATGATATTGCAGCAGATCTTACTGTTCCGTTATTAGAAGACAGTGCTTTCTTTGCATTTTCAATAAGCGATTTTGCATTCAAATTGCTAAAAAATTATAAATTATTGATTTTGTTTTTTATCTTCCAAATAAATGTTTTGGGTTAGATTAGAATTAAAAATTTAATAGAAATATATTCAATAAACAAGCAATCGACTTACGCAAAACCGAATTCTTTAATTGCATTCCCCATCCAAGATAAACATTCCTGCAAAACCTTTGGACTTTTTTGTGTAAAAGCGTAATCCATAACAAGAGCAGATATATGAGGAAAATTTGTAGCTTCTGCTATTGCTGTTAAGGTTTCTGCAGCTATTGCACCATTCTTAGAATCACCTAATTTATCAGTTATATCATTTACACAATAATCTGCAGTGGTTCTAAAAGAATAATGTTAATCAAAATTTTTTTATATGAATAAATATTAATTACATTGAAAAGTTTCCATTCGAAGCTAAATATTTAACAATATCAAATCGACCTTTTAATACTTGGAAATTTGTATCTTTCAATCCAGGTTTCTTATTAACTGTTTTTACTAATGCTTGTGTAGGAATAGACGCCGAATCCATAGACTGTATTTGAGTCATAAATTGTTCTACTGCACTTAATCTGTAAACATCGATAATATGTAAGAATTCAACTAGTGTGGTGCATTTTATAAAATCAATAATGAAAAAAAAAGGCAATTTTAAAAAAAGAAATATTAAAGTTGACATATCAGAGAAGCGAATGTGGGTCATGTGAACAGTCAGACAAAATAAATATCTACTTTGATATAATAAATATGTTTTGGCAGTTTGCTGCTGAGATCACGAGTGTTTTTGTGTATAAATGTACAGTATGATAGAAGTGTTATGACATAAGCATATATTTGTATTATGACATACGCAGTTATTAACATGTCGCTCTAAGAGCATTATATTGCTGCTAAATTTTATGAGTTTCATTGCCCACCCAATAACCACACGCAACCCTCACTTTAGAACAAAGAATTTTAGATAATTTCGTAGCTAGACCTAAATTGCTAGTACTATATTTATGTAAGTATGACTGTATCTATCCCATCATTTTGTGTTTGTGTCTCGTTTTCTACACTTATTCACAACTTATATAAATAGTTCATCGTAAAACTTCTTTCTGATAATACATAATAAAAAATTTATTTACCTATTTTTCCAATTGCTATCTCCCAAAAAAGATATTGTTTCAGCAGATAAAATATCCTGTACAATTTCAGCAACATCATCTTCCGATAATTCCTTTTCAATAGGCTTTGAAGGCAACTTACCACCTTTGCCACCTTTAGATTTGACAATCGTAGCTGTTCCAGACGATATTTCTGATGGTGGTTTCTTTTTCACAGCTAAAACAGTAATTGAATAAGATGAAGTCTTTAAAAGCTATCAATTTTTTTATACGAGAATATAAAAGAATAAACATGTTAAAGTTTGTGCACATAACTGAAATTATTTGACAAAGTTATGTAATTTTTATATAAATCAATATTTTTATGCTAAACTACCTGTTGCTTATTAAATTGATTATACATTCAAATAAATATACCAAATGTAGTGAATAAATGGAATTATTGATATTTAAACTATACAGGGTGTATAATAAAATACGTTCAATGCTAGAACTCTCATCTCTTATAAATTTTTCTTTTTTTTAATTTATTATCAATTTTTTTGCAAAATTACAGCAATAAATATTTAAAATGCCGAGAATTTTGCAGAATATAGGATATTGTAAACAAAAAATATCAAATACTTAATAGAATTATAAAAAATGTAAAAAAATATTTTTTCGAAATATTGTAAAATGTTTCAAGTTATTCCTGAAATGCGTAATATAGCAACGCAACATCTGAAAATTTTTAAATAAAGTTATGAAATATCAAAAAATGTTCAATAAATAAGCATTCCAAAATGTATGAAATAGTGATCAAATTGAAAATATAAAAACAGTTCATGAAACAAGTTTGAAGCTCGCAAAAAATTATATCGTATCTTACAACAAAGTGTTTTCTTTCACAAAGATAAAACAAAAATCAATTGAATCAAATGAGAGTGTGATTTTCTATTGATGAATGATCTTTCTCTCATTTTTCTCCAAAAATCAAAATACAATGTTATCCGTTACAAGCATCGAATTAATGCAACCAAATAAAATCATGATACTGTATATCGTCGGTCTACAAGCAAAACACATTTAAGTAGTTTGCATTAATCTTTAATCACATACTTAACCCTCTAATGGATATCAATGCCTTAAGGGGGGCAGTGTTCATTGTTAGAGTTGGGTACATTATACCTTACATTGTACATATTTTTTTATCGGATGTCTCTAAAATAAGAATGAGATAAGAACTACCTCAAAAATGTACAACCACCGAAATAATATTTATTATTGCATTTGATTGATTCACTTTATGCGATAAGCATTTTATAAATGATATTGTATATTTTAACAAAAAACATTAAATTAACAATAAAAATATTGTTTACTAATGGCTCATTAACAACAATTTTATAAATTGTCCGAACTGACGAATGGAAAGCTGAAAGAATTATTTGATTCTATTATATCCAATGGTGATGAGGAAACAGGGAACATCTTGATATACATTACATTGTATTGGTACCTATATTCAAAAACTTTAAAATTCAAAAGTCCGAGTAAATTTTTATCCTAATACAACTCCATCCTCCAAGGGCAGGGGATGACAAATTTCATAAGATCAAATGTTCCCCTCAAAATCTTAACAATTTTGTTTGAAACATCTTTTTGTACAATGCATATTTTTCAAGATATTCCATTGAATAAATTTAAATGTGTCACCAACAATTACTAAATTACTGCATAGGACCACTTAAAGGCGGTTTTTTTTGTACCCCATCTATGTACCACCAAAAATTTTATCAATGAAATGGAAATTATTCTGCTGGTGACAAAACGATTTCATTTACAAATCGTCAGCCCAAAAAATGGATGCACCAGAGGGTTAATAGCTCATACAAATATCATTGTTAACCCTCAAATAGTTGCGCTGCCATATAACAAAATGGTCGCGCGGATGACAATCGTAATTATTGAATATTTGAAAAACAATGTAGTTGAAAATTAAAAAGTAATTATTTCAAAACTTTGTTTAGGATTTAATGTGTTTTGCTTGTAGACCAACAACATATAATATATAAAATAAAATCAAATAGGAATTTTTAACCTTATAAAAATAAAATAAAAATTACTCACCAGTTGAACCAGGTCTCTTTACAGACTTTGCCGATGTTGACAGCTTAGGAGGCTCTGCAGCTTTAGGTGGTGCTTTTGGAGGAGCTGTAGCTGGTCGATCCTTTTTAGCACCTGGAACTTTAACTACTATCACAGCCTTTTCGCAGGACTCTTTAATTTTAGCCATTTTCAAAGCATCCTTTTCTAACTCAACCAGGAATGGACCTATTGCCTTTTCACCAACTAATTTCATCATTGTTCCCAAAGCTTCCGCAGAACTATCCCTCACACCAGGATCTAAAAGAAAGTAAATTCAATAAAATCATAAGTTTTGAACACTTTTGTACTTAACGTCAATACAAAATTATGATTTTATTTGCAATTGAAAATTTTAAACAAAACCAACCCCAATAACATAAACGTAAAATAATTCCATTAACATTTCTCTAAATCAATGATTCTCAACCTCCTTTTTGTAATATACTTTTAATATTTAAAAAAAATTGGCAGCACACTGGCTGAATGTATGTCAACAGTGAAACTGCAAAACCTTGTATGTATATTCACAACATTTGCACTGGGCTTTGGTACAGAAGACCTATGCATAAGTATAAGTAAAAAAGTTTGATGTTCTATCTTTCTAAATTATTATGAAGGTAGATTAACATATTCAAATCACTTGTCAATATTTTTCTTTTATTAATTTTATCAAAAGTTGTTTTTTTACAAATGAAATAATAAAATGCAAATACGAGGTTTTGTACCATCACCAACAATGTGTCAATTAATAAAGAAATCTAAAAACATCATTATTTTCATTTTTGGGATGGATTGTCTGGCAGTGAAAAACTAATTTTCAATTCTGAGGTGAACGTCCGAAAGTGACAACACACTTTAAGAAATTTTGTAACATACTGTCGTGGCAGTGATCGAAAATCACTGCACTAAACTAATGTCTGTTCAAATATCTAAATTTATTATGGTCACAGTGACAAGATCAGCAACAATTCTAAATTTCACTTAATCCGACCTAGAACAAGCAAAGTTTCCTTACTTGAAATGTCTCTTAAAAATGAAAGAAGTATATCAACAATTTATAAATAGCTAAAAGTGCGTATTATAATAACAAATAAAACAAAAAATTTAATAATTAACTAAGATAAGAAAGCATCTTTTATATGATTATTACCTGGTTCGTTGATTAATTTGATTAATGCACCTGTTAATGCTTTCAATAATTTCTTATTTAAGACAGCTGGTACAGTTCTAGTAAAAGCTCTAGCCAAAAATAATGCCGTTTCTGATTTTACGGAAGGGTTTTTATTGCCTAGAGCTTCTATAATATCTTCTAAGATGTTTTCTAAATTAACCTGTAAAAAAAATCATTGTATACCTTACATTTAGCACATTATTGAAGTAAAACTTTTAAAACGTATGGTAGGATTTGAGCATACTAAAAATAAATATGTAGTAAACATAATATTGGCAGATACTGCAAGAAATATCTAAATAAATCGATTATTTTGAACAACACTGTATAAAATAGGTATATAAAAGTTTTGCAAGAGATTCATCAGATATCTAAATGCGTCTATTATTTTGAACAAGCCTGTATAAAATATATAAAAACAGAAATTTTGCAAAAGATTCATCGAATATCTAAATATTTCTATTATTTTGAACAACACTGCATTAGATATTTAAATTTACCTATTATTTTGAATTACAAATAAAATATATAAAATCATTTCTCTCTCTCTCTCTCTCTCTTTCTCTTTAACTTTTACACACCTCTCCTTCCTTTGTATCCCCTTCAATAAAGTGTTTTAGTTAAATATCGTTACATTTTTTCAGATTCCCTACCTTGCTATAAAAATCTCACTTCAATGTATTGATTACAAAATGAAGTATCAAGAAAATTAATTGTAATTAATGAAAGTATCTTACGGTTAAATATATGACATCGATGGCATCACGAATGGCTAAAACAACATTTTGTTTCTTTTCCTTGAATTTTTCCAGTAGTACAAGTACACATGCTGAAGCATACGGCTGGAATTTTTTTTTCAAACCAGCTGCTAGACCATTTAAGCACTTTGCCGCTAAAGCTACTACTATCACATTGCTGTCCTTTTGAACAACCTGAAATAAAGAATTTAGATAAATTAGTAATTCATTTATTTATCAAAGCACAGTTAACTACAACTTAAAATTTAAACTAATTTATAATTATTTAAACACACGCCAAGTGTGTTGGTTACTTGGCGTGATTTTATATGTGAACATACTTATAGAATATGTATGTACCTTTCTTAATGCCCTTACTAGATCACCATAATCACCAGATTCTAACTTTGGAAATTTAAGAAGAGTTTCCACAGTCTCAAGGGACTCTTTGCGATCTTGCCATTTCTTTGCTTCAATTTTTTCGTAGAAGTCTTTTGGTAATTTAGAGAGTATGTCTACTGGGTCGGCTAATTCATAAGGATCGATCGCTACTGGTTCTTCATCATCTTCTGGTTCTTCACCATCTACTACAACAAATATTAAATTCCAAATTTAATTCAAATAATTTATGTATTAGTATTGGTATAGAAGAGAAGAATAGCTCAGGTGTACAAGCTTTACTTATAGTTCAAAAAGTTTGTTTATCGGAGTCGGAACAACTCAGCCTTGTAAAAATCGGTACTCGAAAAGAGGTAGTAATAGTGACCGAGAGTGCAATGCTTGCCACATTGTCTCCTTTATGAGGCTGTGCAAAATTTAAATGAGACTCAGTACCCACTTACACCGTATGGTGTCATAAGACAATCAAAGTGGTCTATTATTATATTAATAAATATAAGTATAAGAAAAATCAAATCAAATATGTCAGAATTCTTTGTTTCAAATTTCCAAGTTTATATTCATTAGTTGCAGAATCAAATGCTTTTATGTAAAATGTTGTTATCAAGAATTATGTAACATAAACTTTACTATGCACCCAACGAGCAAGTAGGTAATCGTTAAAATAAAGAATACTTGAACTTTTCGTAAAGTTTAAATTTTGCCCAATGTGTTTCGTATACCAGCGTTATAATGTGGTAAAATGACAATTTTAAATAATTTGGAGATAATTTTGCAATAATTAATTATTTTAATATCTTATAGCCGAGTATGGAAAAACAACCCCACACCATGTTTTTTTTTATAATGAATTTTTGATAAAAATAACAAAAGTTGTATTGTTTTCAACTAATAATGTAATATCCAAAACAAATATTTATTATAAAGCCAGGTATACAACATTATTTTATGGACAACATTTTCGTAAGCAATTTAATGTGTGCATATGAGAAAATCATAATTTTGAACATTTGCCTTAAAGTATGACTGCAGTACTAGTCCGATTCATACAGGTATGTAAAAGTTAATATTTGGCCAAGTCCCAGCCACCTTCTCAGATGATTTTGAAACGTTAACTTGTATTATTATTTTTCTCCTTTTTTTAAATAATTGAAATAATATTTTTTAAACCGTTAAAAAAAGAAATTACGATTTTAATAATATACCGAATTTAAGTTTTCATTTGAAAAATATAAATTGATAAATTTAAACCTGATTCTATAAAAAATATTTATTTTGATTAAAAATAGTGATGATACTTTTATATAACTGCCTTTTTATTCTATAACCTATAATAAAAACAAACAGTAGAATAAGTAATTAAAAAATCAAATTGAAATAAACAAAATTATATTTACCTTCTACATCACCGACTTCAACTGCTAATTTAGCCTGCTTTTCTTGTTGAGATCTTAAATACCGTATTGGCTTTGCCTTTTGCCCTTCAACTTTAGCAAATTCCAATTCAAGTTCTGTTACTTGTACTGGTTGCAGATTATTCAATTGTGACCTCAATGCACCACCAATCCACCTGTACATTTCCGTAACCAGTAGCCTCGCTTCATCTCTGACCGTCTTATCTCGATCGGAAAATAAGACAGGAATTTTTTTTACAAGAGGTTTAGCTGCGATCACTTTAGATCCAAATTCCCTTAAGCCGGTTGTCGTTGCATTGATACATGCTGCAACAATTTTAGGATTTTTCGATTCCATGCCTTTGATTAATTCTTCAAGCACAGCATCCTGTTTTTCAATCTCTATATACATGAGAGTGACTTGAAGCGCCAATTCACGAGTTTTTGTTTTTGGAGCTGCGATGCATTTTGTTACTATACCACTCATCACTTCACCGACTGTTTTGCCAGCGTTTGCATAGTTTTCCACAAATGCTAAGGTGGCTTCCAGGCCCTTCTCTTGACCCATCGCATTGCTATCAGTTACAAATTTCTTTACTAAACCTGAAATCAACTTATATATTAATTTATAAAAAAGAAATCGACAATTTACTACTAAACAATGAAATGGATGACATAAAACAGAAAGGAATTTATCGACAAAATGTTCAATATTGTCTTGAAAGCATTTCTGAGCACAATAAATTCATCCATGTTTAATTCGTTGCCTGCAATGTGTATGAATTAGAATACACGTGATATTGCTTCAGATTGCATTTAGCACACAAAAAGGGCACAGAGTATTAGTATAGGAAGATGTTTATGAGCTGTAATGTTGCATTGTTTAAAAGTTTTAATTAGTGATGTTGCCGGATTCGTAAACTATAAAAAAACTATAAAACTTTTAGTGTCAAGGTGAATCGATATCATATACCAGGCACCAATAGCAAATAATAATAAAAGTCACATGGAACCCCGCTAGTCGGCTGTTATTGTCAGTAAAAATCAGACGTTTTATTTTTAATGACAATAAAGCAGGTGACTAGCTGGGTCCCACGTGAATTTTATTATTCCTATTTGCTATTGGCGGCTCTTATATGATACTGTCTTGCCTTGGCACTAAGAGTTTTATTATGTTTTATTGTTTTAGGATATGGCGGCGGTCAAACTTAAGGGAAATTTTTTCATCGGCAAATTTTTCATGACACAAATCTATTTCAATTCCACTCATCGATTTTATTTCTCCTCTCTTTTTCGCATCAAGTGCATATGAACTTAAACTTTGTCGCAAAAGAGAAAGAAGATGTAAAATCGATGTTTTTTTCATTCAATTCAGATAGAGAAACATCAATATACACAATTTGAATTTGACATTGACAAATATTATTAATTAGATTTAATAGTATTTGTCAATGTCAATTACCATATCAATGTAAAGAAATCGGTTTAATTAATTTACTTTGATACACTTAATAATTTATAAGATGACCTCGGTGGTAGGTCTCAGCAGTTGAGAGACAAGATAACATCTTTGTATTGAATCGTAAACTTAAAGATCCGTTTCAGTATGACAAGTTGTAATATTCAAATTCGCAAATGCAAAGAATGATTCAATGTAGATATAGTGAAATCTCTGTTAAGCGGACACTGACGGTGCAACTGATTTTGTCCTCCGCTTGTTGGAGGTGTCCATTTAAAAGAAAGTTAGATAAATATGTGAATGTGTGCCGGTGCATTCTAATCTGTCCGGTTATAGAAGTTGTCCGCTTTTGGAGGTGTCCGCAACTAGAGATTTCACTGTATAGTTAAATTTTAGTTACATTATTAATTAACAAGCAAAAAAAAATGCAAAATTTTTTAATTGCTTAAAAAATGATATCATCTCTGTAACAAATTTGATGTTTACAGAATACAAATTAACCTTTTGTTACTGAAGTGAAATATTTGTGCATATCTACTGACAAGTAGTTATTTAAGAGCAACAAATTATTTTTAATAAATACTAAACACAGAAATCTTATGTTCAGTTATACATAACATGTTATGTTAAAATTAAACAAGTTATCAATAATTATAAGAATATTAGATATATTTTTTGTATTAAACATTTTTAATAGAAAAAGAATCATCAAATTTACAAAAAAAACGTTTTAAACAATCAAATTAATGATAAAATAGTATAAAAATGCAATAGCTCAAAAAATATTTATCAACAAAATTAATGGTGCCTCATTAGATAACATAAAGTACACATGGAACAAAATTTCCCAAAAAGATCACTTAAAATGTTTTACAACCAAGCAGCTCAACTATCAGACATAATTTTCAATTTTTAAGAACTTAGAACCTGACCTGACATTACTTAATCAATAATGATTTTTCTGCAAAACAACATCTTGAATATTAAGCATATTACTAATAAGCATAATTTGTTAGCTATTACTATAATATTTCAAAACAAGGTAATCAAACTGAATGTGGTAATTTGTATAAATAACTAATGGCATGGAAAATGCACAAAACCCATTAGTATAAAACATGACAAGAAAGTCATTGTACCATTGTTAAAATAAATCAATACCAACAAAGGGAAATATTTTTAGTTTACATATAAAAAATAATAGTATAATAATTACGTACCACTATTGTATTATAATACCTGTGTCACCATCAGTATATGTAGTGCTAATTAACTTAGGGGTATGCCTTGGGTCCAATAAATGGAGAATTTTATTATTTTACATAATCACTTTGACTTTTTTATATTTTTTTATTCATTACAAAAAATATTTATTACTTCTTACAAATTAAATATCGAGTTTATTTTAAGCTCAGTTTTTCTTGCTGCCTGATAGGCATGCGAGAGTTAGTTTAAAACGTTCACTGCGGTACACATCCCCGAGGGTATGTATCGCGTATAACTCATGTGCGGCAGTAATATTTTCAAAACTGCCACAACTTACGCATGCTATAAAATATACAATTATCAATATATTTAAACGAAACATGTAGCTGTTTGAAGCTCATTCAATTTACTTCGTTATATTGATACATATCCCTGGGCATGTGTACCACACAGGAGTAATGCTCGATTCATCCTGTGCGGTACATACCTCTGGGACTGTGTTTATCATGTTTTAATGAAATTTATTCTAATTACATTTTTTATTTTATAAATAATAATAAAATAGATTTAAAGTGAATATATTATATTTGCTCGTTTACTATCTCCAGTTACTCTATGGCCAAACAGTTACTGGATACTAGATACATTTACAGGGTGTTTTTTTTAAATATCAATTTATATCTTTAATATTTTTAAATAATGCTTTTTGGCTTCCACAAAATTTCCTGGCCTAAAAGTATGAGAGAGTTAAAAAGCGATTAAGTTCACATTCAATTCTCAATAAAATAAATGGAAAGTAAATGATAAGTTTGTCATGTTTTCTCAGCTTCCAAAAGTCACTCAGAAAATTTTATGAATAATCACTTTAGCGGTATTTACACTATGTGATTTACTTATAATTTTGCTTGTAATAATATCAATTAAAAAAATCACAGAAATGTTTTAAGTACGATATTGACTATACTACACTTACATGCTGTGTAGTGTAAACTTAATATCGTACTTTAAATGTTTTTGTAAATTTTTATTTGATATTATTATTATTATTATTATATAAGCAAAATCATAAGTAAAACACTTAGTGTAAATACTATTTAAAACAAAGAATGTTTTCAATTGTAAGATTCTAATTATCAGGATTATCAGGATGTGGATACAGGTGAAATTTCAATTTAAAAATTTTGTATTACATGGGATATGTAGTACATTTACTTATTTCAGCATTTCAAAAATATCTACTGGTTCCTGATAGCTTATGGACAACAATCAATCCTGCCAATTGCAACGAGAGCATAAAAATTGACGTTACCACTAATTTTAATACAGTGACACTGGTGCAACTGATTTTGTCCGCTTAAAAGAAAGTTAGATAGATATATAGATGTGTGCCGGTGCATTCTAAACTGTCCCGTTATAGAAGTAGTCTGTTTCCGTGACTAGAGATTTCACTGTACAATTATTGCACGCCCCGATTTATATTAGAAATTTAAAACTAACTAACTAAAACTAACAGCATATCTGTCTAATGTAAGTTTGTAAAATAAGTCAGTGAATGTGAAATTTCAAATATCTGTTGTATACAAATGTATGTTTTTCTACGTGCAACTTTTCAGCATATATTTAGTCACACCCGTCCAAGAAATTAAAACATGTTCTATTTTCTTGCATGAGAATTAACTAAATCGGCGTGTGCAATTATTGTACTAACCTCAGTCCCATGTCAGGCAGGCATTAAGAAATATTTTAATATATAGATCATAGAAAATAATTAATTTAATTTCACTTGTTTAATTTCATGTGTTTATACTAACAATACACAACTTTAAAATAACTGCATATTAGTTTCAAATTGTTTTACGCAATGTGTTTAATCGAACACATTATTTCTACTTCATTATTCATACTAACCTAAATATTTTGCAAATTCCGGAGATTTTTCATCATCAATCTGCCTGAACAACTTTGTAACTTCTTCATAGCCATTCACACGTGCTTTCCACAATTTGTGAACACACCGTTCGTCGATTGGAAGTTTCTTATATTCATCGTCTTCCATGCTTACTTAATCTGAAAAGAAATTAAAATTAGATTGTAACATGATACCTTGTTTATTTATGCAAGTTATCAAGCAGGAAAAATAAACAAAAAAAAGTGAGTTCAGGCAGAAAGTGCAACACCCCATAATATCATTGATTATTGTCTGCAATGGTGTATTTCATAACCTTGTACTAATCAGCCCCTAATTGTGTTATCTTATTAACAAACCATGTGTGCTCCCTGCTCTAATTCACACATTAACTATGCATCAAATAAAACAAGAACATGAATCATACACCATAAACGGTTTTTGCTTAATAAATGCCACCGGCCTCGTTTACCTTACCTTGATCATTTACACCTATACAACATTAAAATATGAATAAATCACCACGAGACAATAATGCAGCTAAAAAAATCAACCAAGTAAAGTTGACAGTTACACAAAAACTATTCAGTCTTCAAAATGTCCGGTTTCAAATACATTTCCTCCCCTCCACGCAGAGATAACACCGCGGCAATAACTTCCGTATATTTGCTATCAAATGATTACTTACACTAAAAGATTCCGATGGGTCTTGTTCCGTGAATAATGAATAAAATTTAAAAGGTACGAAATTAATTTTCACGAATTAAACGGTCATCTGTCAAAACTTACAGATTGATTTTAATTTCATCCAATGGCATGTGGGTTGGTAAAATGCTCGTTTTCGATTGGTTCGTACTGCGACTTAAGAAAATAGCACACGGACCGATATGAAGTTGCATGATAATATTTATTTCCTGCAATTTATTTATCAAATGAGAATAATTATTGTTCATTATCTATACTTTTATCTTCATCTAATGTGATAGATAATTTAATCTATCAATTTTATTGTATTCGTCATTGATGAGGCGTGTGAAAAGATGATTAATATTGCGGTGTTGCCACACGCCTAATTTGGTGATTGTTTGTGAATTATTTTAAGATACAGGGCCTTTCAAAAATAATTACAATTTAGCATAAAATATTTTACTTCAATTCTACGATTTCAATCGTATTGTGTAGAAAATTTAAAAAGTAAGAACAATCTCAGAAATGAACATTTATAATAAAAAAGTTTGATACAATATAAATTGCGTAAAGTTGTTTTTTGTAAATTAAAAAAAATATTCATGTCATTTTTGGTAGTATTCGTGAATATAACGTCATATGACCAATAGATGACGATTAATACACGTCATTTTTAGTCGGACAAATTACGTCTAATTTTGACTACGTATTAACGTATTTCTCGTGGCATTTTTAAGACGTCCTATGTCTGACGTCATATTGACATAATTTTCACGTCAAACTGTTGTGTGCACACGCCGCCACATTATCACAATTCATATGTTTTCAGGAATCATGTGCTAAAAGTAACCTTGCTCATTTTTTGGTGGATATGGCGTTTAGTTTATTGATGATAAAAGCAACATTGTTAGAAGCTATTAGTTAGCCGAAAATTTAAATTAACCAAGATGAGATAAATTTGGATATTTTGTGTTAGTCTTAAGTGGAATTAGTTAAAAGAAAAGCCTGCATATTTATATATATATATATATATATATATATATATAACTATACTATAAATTGTAAACGTCATCTAATGAAGTGTTTATAATTAATAGTGATTAATTATAAACACTAGTTTATTAATTTCACGTTTCTAGGTAACGTCTTCGATTCCGTCTTTTTGTCCTCATATTTACGTCAAGTTTAAAGTCATGATAATGCAAACCATAACAAAAAGATGACGTGAATATGACTTGCATTTATTGGCGCTTTTGACATGCAAAAATGGAGTAATCATTGCAACTAGCACCGTCAACGTGCATTAAAATAACTGCATGTTCCTTTCTGCGTTTTTACACTTTGATGTAGATGAGACGTATATATGTTAAAACAATGACACAACTATCCAAGAATTGCCCCCTCTGCATACACCCTTTGCCCCTTGTTTACATTTGTATATTTCGTATGTTATGTTTTAAAGTTTTTTCATTTTACATTGACTGACATTGTCACGTGGGTTTTGTTTTCTCCATTTCAGCAGTTACAAAATTTAATACCAGAGGTCATCCATTTTGCTATAAGAAACATTACTTGGTAGAAAATCACATAAGATTACCCCACATGCATAGATTGTGCATAAAATGCATGAAGATTCCTATATCGAGGGCGGGTTCTTAAAAATCAACTTTGTTGTGTTAATAAGAAGACAATCCTTTGGAAAAAGCTTTTGAACTTTAATGAAGAAACAGAATTGCTAAGGGAGTAAGACGTAAAAGGTGGACAATAGAATTAAAAAAAAAACAGTTATAAAATGCGCAATTAATTCAAACTTATGCTATGTTCTAATAATTATTAAGATAAATGTTATAATGATACCGTACAAAAATACATTTTCCAATTATTCGGCTAAAATAGATATAAAACTATGCTTCTAAAATACAGATATAATAACAACAAAGTTTTTAAATAAATATTTTTTTAGATATTATTACAAATAACCAATACCCGACAAAATAATAATTTATTCAATTGAAACGAATATTCTAGAAATAATAGCTATTTCTGGAGTTAGCGATCAAGATGTGTTATTTATACACATGTCTGGAAATTGAGCAAGCAGCTGACCAGGAAGAATAATTAAATGATTTTGCTCACGTATTGACTTTTACACTTTTGCAATTAAGAATTTGATATTAAATTATTTGTTATAAAATAATAATATTTGTTATGCAATATAATATCCACGTTATAGCAGCCAAAAGAGGCTTAGCATCTATTTTTTTTAGGACGTAGTGAGGTCTTGGCATCATCAGATATCCCTTAACGGTTTTCTTCTCTGCGCAAATTCTGATGTTACATGTCCTTGTCATCCTCCATCTGATTCTTATTGTGGTTATGGTTTAAGATGAGCTGGTTTCTGCTTCGTGTAATTTCTTACCTTCCTATCCATCTTTGCTTTCTCATCTTTCTTCCAATCTTAAGTTGTTTAGTCTGCTAGTATGTTTTGTTCTCAGATATGTTCTTAATTTTTTGAGATATTCATTGACTTCTTCCTAGCACTATCCTCTCTCTTTCATAAAAAAATTATGC